>OX352292.1:38014688-38182188 GCA_947086415.1 Pammene aurita | reverse complement strand
GTTCAGTTACTGAGTTGACGAAATTCTCAATGCCTTCAATCATCTTTTTGCATTTATTTTTACATCGACTTTATAGCAGCCGTAAGCGACATCTAGGTGCTAACTACTAGAGTTAGATACCCTTCCCGCCGACCCTTTTTACAAGTGTCACAACGGAAATAATAGATGGCGCTGCTATCAACTCATAATTATTTTACATGTTTTTTAAGGTGGGGCATTCCACTCATACAATAGTATGTTATTCAATCAAATACAAACACTGAAAACATTGAAAAAATAATCAACCCAGCAGGATTTGAACCTCGCATCGATACGCCTTACCGGGGCTCGATCGCTTTACCAATTAAGCTATGGGTTCAGTTACTGAGTTGACGAAATTCTCAATGCCTTCAATCATCTTTTTGCATTTATTTTTACATCGACTTTATAGCAGCCGTAAGCGACATCTAGGTGCTAACTACTAGAGTTAGATACCCTTCCCGCCGACCCTTTTTACAAGTGTCACAACGGAAATAATAGATGGCGCTGCTATCAACTCATAATTATTTTACATGTTTTTTAAGGTGGGGCATTCCACTCATACAATAGTATGTTATTCAATCAAATACAAACACTGAAAACATTGAAAAAATAATCAACCCAGCAGGATTTGAACCTCGCATCGATACGCCTTACCGGGGCTCGATCGCTTTACCAATTAAGCTATGGGTTCAGTTACTGAGTTGACGAAATTCTCAATGCCTTCAATCATCTTTTTGCATTTATTTTTACATCGACTTTATAGCAGCCGTAAGCGACATCTAGGTGCTAACTACTAGAGTTAGATACCCTTCCCGCCGACCCTTTTTACAAGTGTCACAACGGAAATAATAGATGGCGCTGCTATCAACTCATAATTATTTTACATGTTTTTTAAGGTGGGGCATTCCACTCATACAATAGTATGTTATTCAATCAAATACAAACACTGAAAACATTGAAAAAATAATCAACCCAGCACTTTAATATTTATCTTTCTACTCGTATCAGTTCATGGACTTTCTTACTGTGTTATTATGATGATCATGTGTCGTCTTGTGTTATTTACCAGCGTGTATCAGTGCTCAGAGAGATCTTTGATCCCAGTGAGTTGTCAATGGTTATGAACTCAGGGTAACCATAGTGTGAGGAACGGGGTCGCTGTAAGGGGAGGTGGAGGCGACTATTTAGCCCGAGATACCAGATGGATAATCACGGGAGGCTCATAGGCCGTAGGAGTAATCAAAGGAGATATCGTCAGCTCACACCATCAACGTCCAGGCCGTGTCTACGTATAGTATCTGCGTGTCCGTTAACATATTTACATCATTCGTATTCTCTAGTCAGTAAACTCATCGGCTCAGTATACCAGAAAAACATGGTGAAGCTGACGACACTCTAACTCTAGTAGTTAGCACCTAGATGTCGCTTACGGCTGCTATAAAGTCGATGTAAAAATAAATGCAAAAAGATGATTGAAGGCATTGAGAATTTCGTCAACTCAGTAACTGAACCCATAGCTTAATTGGTAAAGCGATCGAGCCCCGGTAAGGCGTATCGATGCGAGGTTCAAATCCTGCTGGGTTGATTATTTTTTCAATGTTTTCAGTGTTTGTATTTGATTGAATAACATACTATTGTATGAGTGGAATGCCCCACCTTAAAAAACATGTAAAATAATTATGAGTTGATAGCAGCGCCATCTATTATTTCCGTTGTGACACTTGTAAAAAGGGTCGGCGGGAAGGGTATCTAACTCTAGTAGTTAGCACCTAGATGTCGCTTACGGCTGCTATAAAGTCGATGTAAAAATAAATGCAAAAAGATGATTGAAGGCATTGAGAATTTCGTCAACTCAGTAACTGAACCCATAGCTTAATTGGTAAAGCGATCGAGCCCCGGTAAGGCGTATCGATGCGAGGTTCAAATCCTGCTGGGTTGATTATTTTTTCAATGTTTTCAGTGTTTGTATTTGATTGAATAACATACTATTGTATGAGTGGAATGCCCCACCTTAAAAAACATGTAAAATAATTATGAGTTGATAGCAGCGCCATCTATTATTTCCGTTGTGACACTTGTAAAAAGGGTCGGCGGGAAGGGTATCTAACTCTAGTAGTTAGCACCTAGATGTCGCTTACGGCTGCTATAAAGTCGATGTAAAAATAAATGCAAAAAGATGATTGAAGGCATTGAGAATTTCGTCAACTCAGTAACTGAACCCATAGCTTAATTGGTAAAGCGATCGAGCCCCGGTAAGGCGTATCGATGCGAGGTTCAAATCCTGCTGGGTTGATTATTTTTTCAATGTTTTCAGTGTTTGTATTTGATTGAATAACATACTATTTTATGAGTGGAATGCCCCACCTTAAAAAACATGTAAAATAATTATGAGTTGATAGCAGCGCCATCTATTATTTCCGTTGTGACACTTGTAAAAAGGGTCGGCGGGAAGGGTATCTAACTCTAGTAGTTAGCACCTAGATGTCGCTTACGGCTGCTATAAAGTCGATGTAAAAATAAATGCAAAAAGATGATTGAAGGCATTGAGAATTTCGTCAACTCAGTAACTGAACCCATAGCTTAATTGGTAAAGCGATCGAGCCCCGGTAAGGCGTATCGATGCGAGGTTCAAATCCTGCTGGGTTGATTATTTTTTCAATGTTTTCAGTGTTTGTATTTGATTGAATAACATACTATTGTATGAGTGGAATGCCCCACCTTAAAAAACATGTAAAATAATTATGAGTTGATAGCAGCGCCATCTATTATTTCCGTTGTGACACTTGTAAAAAGGGTCGGCGGGAAGGGTATCTAACTCTAGTAGTTAGCACCTAGATGTCGCTTACGGCTGCTATAAAGTCGATGTAAAAATAAATGCAAAAAGATGATTGAAGGCATTGAGAATTTCGTCAACTCAGTAACTGAACCCATAGCTTAATTGGTAAAGCGATCGAGCCCCGGTAAGGCGTATCGATGCGAGGTTCAAATCCTGCTGGGTTGATTATTTTTTCAATGTTTTCAGTGTTTGTATTTGATTGAATAACATACTATTGTATGAGTGGAATGCCCCACCTTAAAAAACATGTGAAATAATTATGAGTTGATAGCAGCGCCATCTATTATTTCCGTTGTGACACTTGTAAAAAGGGTCGGCGGGAAGGGTATCTAACTCTAGTAGTTAGCACCTAGATGTCGCTTACGGCTGCTATAAAGTCGATGTAAAAATAAATGCAAAAAGATGATTGAAGGCATTGAGAATTTCGTCAACTCAGTAACTGAACCCATAGCTTAATTGGTAAAGCGATCGAGCCCCGGTAAGGCGTATCGATGCGAGGTTCAAATCCTGCTGGGTTGATTATTTTTTCAATGTTTTCAGTGTTTGTATTTGATTGAATAACATACTATTGTATGAGTGGAATGCCCCACCTTAAAAAACATGTAAAATAATTATGAGTTGATAGCAGCGCCATCTATTATTTCCGTTGTGACACTTGTAAAAAAGGGTCGGCGGGAAGGGTATCTAACTCTAGTAGTTAGCACCTAGATGTCGCTTACGGCTGCTATAAAGTCGATGTAAAAATAAATGCAAAAAGATGATTGAAGGCATTGAGAATTTCGTCAACTCAGTAACTGAACCCATAGCTTAATTGGTAAAGCGATCGAGCCCCGGTAAGGCGTATCGATGCGAGGTTCAAATCCTGCTGGGTTGATTATTTTTTCAATGTTTTCAGTGTTTGTATTTGATTGAATAACATACTATTGTATGAGTGGAATGCCCCACCTTAAAAAACATGTAAAATAATTATGAGTTGATAGCAGCGCCATCTATTATTTCCGTTGTGACACTTGTAAAAAGGGTCGGCGGGAAGGGTATCTAACTCTAGTAGTTAGCACCTAGATGTCGCTTACGGCTGCTATAAAGTCGATGTAAAAATAAATGCAAAAAGATGATTGAAGGCATTGAGAATTTCGTCAACTCAGTAACTGAACCCATAGCTTAATTGGTAAAGCGATCGAGCCCCGGTAAGGCGTATCGATGCGAGGTTCAAATCCTGCTGGGTTGATTATTTTTTTTCAATGTTTTCAGTGTTTGTATTTGATTGAATAACATACTATTGTATAAGTGGAATGCCCCACCTTAAAAAACATGTAAAATAATTATGAGTTGATAGCAGCGCCATCTATTATTTCCGTTGTGACACTTGTAAAAAGGGTCGGCGGGAAGGGTATCTAACTCTAGTAGTTAGCACCTAGATGTCGCTTACGGCTGCTATAAAGTCGATGTAAAAATAAATGCAAAAAGATGATTGAAGGCATTGAGAATTTCGTCAACTCAGTAACTGAACCCATAGCTTAATTGGTAAAGCGATCGAGCCCCGGTAAGGCGTATCGATGCGAGGTTCAAATCCTGCTGGGTTGATTATTTTTTCAATGTTTTCAGTGTTTGTATTTGATTGAATAACATACTATTGTATGAGTGGAATGCCCCACCTTAAAAAACATGTAAAATAATTATCTCCAAAAACTTCTTTCATAGGCAGATATAAGTTTTTGATATATTTTTTTCCGATAGTAGTTACGGGACCCTCCATAATGCGTGGTCCGACACGCACTTGTTAATTTTTTGTAACATTGGAATAGGTACCTGTTACGGATATCAACAGTAAATATCGATGTCGATATTTAGTAGAAAATTATCATTCACTGCACTAAATCTCGTCACGAAGTCATGAAAGGCTGAGACAATGACAGCTGAAGACCTGTGAGATAGCATGGTGTCTATCTTTTTCTTACTTACTGATAAGTACATTAGTGAGAGCAGATCGGGAATATAGAAAAGTTCAACTTATAATTTAAAATCTGCTTTTCTCTGATATCTGTGATTTCAAACAATAACCGGTTGACAGTTGAATGAATTTGAAGTACCGAATTTAAAAACAGAAAAAAGGAGGTATATTCAAGCATATAACATAGGTTTCTGGTTTAGGCTCCAAACAAACCTGTTACCCAATCAGGTCGCCCGAAGGCGCATATCTTAACTAAATACCGGAGCCCCACACACACAGGGTTGTACGCCATGCGGTTTTAAAATCTATCGTTAGGCCAAAATAAGTCAACAGGACGAGTGAGTGTGTTTTTTGGTCAGGTTACCGAATCAGGAGCCGTATCGGCTACCGGACGTTTGCTTGGAGCCTTGGTAAGGCCATAGGTTTTAACCATCGACATATTATTATTCTTCCAAGGTTTTAACCCTACAAAAGCAAAACAATCTGATCACGGTCGCTGTAAATTGTTGAACTTGCGGTTTGAAAATGTTACACCAGGAGTACTTCAGGTCAGAATGCAAACAAGTAAAATCAACCAGTCCTGTGTGGAGGTCATCCGATCGGATAACCGTATCCAACAAGGTGTTTGCCTGGAACTTTTAAAAGAATGCAAACAATTAAAATTAACCGGCCGCGTCCGATCGGGGAACGGAATCCGCCAACCTGACGCGTAGACCGAACGCTTACCTTGAGCCGGATCAGTTACTCAATTTGATACCTAATTCCAGCCCATTTCCAGCCTTAGCACATATTTGTGGTCAACATGACATTTTTTAAATATCCTATAAACAATTAAGTACCGTAGTTTTATTATGTTGGAGGCAGACCGATAATTATATATATTTTTTTACAAGCGTCATCTACTGTGAAATAGAAAAAGGTAGAGTCAACCACGGGCCAGTAGAGTCTGGACGGTACTTTTGCTCTATTTTCCTAACCTCAGTTGAACCGTTTACTAACGAGCAAAACAGTCGTTCATAGGCTTAGAGAATTCAACCCGGATGGAGTAGCCATGTCTGCCATTTCCGATACAAAAAAGTCTGCCGATTTTTGCGGGGGAGGGGAACGTCAAATGTATGGCTATTCGTACGTAACGTACAAATAGCTACAATCAGGTAAACGTCAGTCCATACATGTGTATGACCACTGGTCATATGTTTTTGGCCGAGGGGAACGCCTGTCAATGGCGACTCCGGTTGGTTGAATTCTCAAAGTTCATAGGTGACTAGAAAAAACGGTCCGATAGAGAGCATAATATTAGGGGGCGGTGTCTCACTCGCACTCGTTACCAAATAGTCACAAACTGACATTTGAACTTGTTCTCATGTTGGCTTTGTCTGGTGACGTTATTACCTCCTTAGTCAAAACGAGACGCAGCCCCCTATATCAAACTCTCTTTCGGCCTCACTTTGTGACTGAAGAGTATATTCCAATTTATCCTACTTCCTACTAATATTATAAATGCGAAAGTTTGGATGGATGGATGTACGTTCCGATTAATCTCAAAAACTACTGGACCAATTTAGATGAAATTTAGTATAGAGATAGTTTGATATACACATTTCCGCAACCGTAGAAAATTGTCTATGATTTCAGAGCTAAATAAGATAAATTTTCATCATTTGATACCATTCTATCGTCGATAACAAGATAAATATATTATAAGCAAAGAAAGAATACACCACAGCATACTATTTTCCAGTTATTAATATACTTATAATGCGATTGAAGTCGTGTGTTGAATATTGTGAGAATATTAATAATATTTCATACAATCGTGACATAATGAAGTACGAGATTGAAAAGCTTAATTATGTCACTATTGTATACACTACCTTTTCTACGAGTGCTCAAAGTAGGCAATCCGGTAAGAATTAAGTTCGTCGAATGCCTTAAAATTTATTACCGACCAAAGATGATAATTATTTCGAAACGACAATCATCTTTTAGAAAGGGTCAGAGGTCTCCCCGTTTGCACCTCTCTCGGCTCGTTTTCCTCCTTCTCATATGTCGAGCAAAAATGCACCTTAAAGTAATTATCTTAGAGTACATTTTACTTATTGATTTTTTTGGCTGAGATTGCTTCAGTTTAAAATAATAACTTCATGTACTAGGTGGGATTCCCCTCATCTACTGACGTCTACGTCAAAACAAATAAGATGGCACCCATGCCCATAGAGGCAACCCTCTAGCGATAGTTGTTGACTTTGACGTCACTAGATATCTCACTATTGTGAAGCTATTGCAGTTTAGCGTCACTCAAAAGTGAGATATCTCAGTTGTATTGTGGTTGTATTACATGACACTGTCATTTATGCCATGTCGAATCGCGCTTCTTAATGCACTTCTCGAGTCAGCACCTGACTGCGATGTTTTTGCCAGTAGTTGGAAGACGTTATATGACGAATGTAAGAGGTTATGTGAGGCGATGGATGATCGGCCGTCTTCAGTTAGTATTTAAGATTATTGTAATTGTATAACACAACTCTATGTTAACGTTATTCTATAGTAGTTTATGCAACAGTTGTATAAGAGGGGCCAAAAAAGGTGAGTGGCGTGGGTAACAATTTGAGCCGTAGGCGAAAATTGTTAAGAAAAACGCCACGAACATTTTTTTACCTACTTATACGACGTTGCATACAATACTTTTTCTACGAATACACTTACTTTTACATAAAATGCGAAATTGAAATCTTCATGGATATCGCAGTTATTTTGTCAACATAAGCAACAATCATTTAAGTTTTACCTTTTAAAACACTATTTTTCAATAATAGGGTAATTGTGCTCCTTTTCGTCCACTTATCGATTTTGCCAGCTTTGTGATGCAAAAAGAATATCTTAAAGTACCCTTACTTAAATGTATTATATTTCATTTTATAGCTTATATAGTCTAGTTTATGTTAATATTACGCGATAATTATCCATACTTGCGAGATTTTGTATAAAAAATATTATTTGAAAAAGTGGGGTATTCGTTAGTTTTCGTCCATAAATGTCAGTTTTCCGTCCTGGGCGCTGCTAGTTTTCGTCCACTGAGTAGGATGATTATTTCTGAAAATATCCACTTAATCAAAAAATGATGAAACAAACCTCAATGTTATTTTTAAAGTCCTATCGATTGATGTGCAACATGATGATTTTTGGTAAAAAAAAATTGTTACATGTATGGAAAACCCCTTGTGGCTCCCCCCTAAAAAAAATCTTTTCAGCAATTTTACTACAATACTAAGTAGAGGTATACCAAATACACCTTCTGTTATAATTTCATGAATATTAGTTATAGTCTCCAAATAAAAAATGGCCATGGCATACGGACGAACTACGGACATGACGAAACTATAAGGTTTCCGTTTTTGCCATTTTGGCTACGGAATCCTAAAAACTAATGTTAATAAGGATTAACACCGTGTTTCTTTATTTCCGTTAATATTAGCATACAGTTAGGTACGATTAAGGAAACGAAATGGCGTAGTTAGTTTTTATAAATTTGTTTTTTCCATACAAGTATGTATTGTTAAATCGATCACGGTATTATATTTAACTAAGGCATTTTATCACCAAACAATGATATTGTAGGCCTTTAATGTTAACCACTGTCACTGCTTGTACTATAAAGCCTTGGCCAAACAGCAAGCGTGGCGCAGCGCCGCGGTCGCGCGGCGCGACCTGCCGTGCGACGACATATCGCCTGACTTCGTGTCACTGACTTTGAATAGAACTTCATACGCGAACGTACTGCTGCGACCTGCGGTCGGGTTCCAACTTGTTTGTACCTTAGCCTTGGCCAAACAGCAAGCGTGGCGCAGCGCCGCGTCTGCGCCGCGTGACGCCGAAGCGATGACTGTTCAAACAGGGCGCGCGCGGATCGCGCCGGCCTCGCGCTCTCAACACGCCGTCATTGCGCGCGTGTGAACTCGGCGCGGCCGCGCGCGATGCGGGCGTGACTCGCTCATTCCTTCCGAAGCCAAGATTATTTTTTCGAAGAGAAGATATTTTTTTCTATATCCATAATCACAATCACAGTATATTGCTACGCTCGCACGACGCACCGCGCTGCCTAACGTCCGACTGATGTGACCCAGCGCGGCGCAGCGTGCCGCCGCGCAGCGCTACGCCCGCGCCGCGTGGACGCGGGGGGCCGCGCGGCGCGGGGCGCGACAGAAGCGGGGCGCGGCGCCGGCGGGACGCAGTCTTTTTGACGTCGCTAACCTGTTAACATGTGCCGCGGTCACGCCGCGCGACCGTGGCGCTGCGCCACGCTTGCTGTTTGACCAAGGCTTAATGCAATTGACACGACTAGCGTAGTCAACCGCGCATTGGATCGTTCATTATTGGGTCGTTCCTTAGAGAATTCAACCCGGAGTAGCCATGTCTGCCGTTTTCTTTAGAAAGCAAGTCTGCCGATTTTTGCGGGGGAGGGAAACGTCAAGTGTATTCTGTGGCTATTCGTACGTAACGTACAAATAGGTGTAAGCATGACCACTGGTCATATGTTTTCGGCAAAGGGGGAACGCCTGTCAATGGCGACTCCGGTCGGTTGAATTCTTTAAGGGTCGTGCATTACCCGGAAAGGTTTCCGATTGGTTCCGATCAGATCCGAAGGTTATGCGACTATTTAAAAAAGTAGCTTTTTTCATAGTAATCAGATCAAAACACGAGACTTCCATATTTGTTCAAATATTTAACAGCGCATGTTTTTGTTTGTTTGTTTTCGTGTGGTTTTAATTGCCGGTAAATAGATAAAGATGATGTGATAGTGCTTAGTGAAAATAACGGATAATATTCATTGTGAAAGATGTACGGGTGTGTGTGCGTGTGTGTGTGTACGGACGATGGCAATGGCACGATCACAAAGCTTTCTTTTCTTTTGAAGTGAAATAAGCAGAGCACGCCATAGTATGGAGGTTATAATTGTTATTCTACTACCATTTGGTCATTCTAATGTTAATTATAGTTTTGTCTTCTCACAAATAACTCGTATATTAACGATAACAATGCAACAGAAGAGCTAGTTTTAGTCTTTGCTCAAGTCATTTAAATGTTTATTTATTACATTTATTTACGTAACATTATATGAGGAATGGACAGAAACTAAAGTGTGTAGGTAATCAAATATAATATTACCATACTACTATATACTATAATATTACGTATTAATTAAGTATTTTGAAGTAAAATAACCATTAGAAATATTTACCTAGCTGTCTAGATTTCCGGGATCAGGTGGTCGCAAAACTGAAATTTATACCAAATTGCTCTGCTAGTTTTGGTCCACAAAGTTTATATATTAATTATATTCTAAAACTTTAATCTCCACTTAAAATATTGTACAATTAACTTTAAAATAGATAATTCATGCCAAACATATTTAGTGCACTGCCTAAATCATTAATAAAACTCATCATAAACTTTTCCCGCCACAAGTTTTTTTCTTCATTGCGATGACATTTGCTAGGGCCGAATTCGAGGCGGCTATTAATGTTTTATTTTTAAAGGCACTATTTGTCAAATTACTTGTTTATGATAGTAGAATTGTTTCTTAGATATTATGGATCGCAACAAGACCAAACTTCCGCAGGAAAATTCATTTACGTTCAAGTTTTCTCCATATATTTGTAGCAGAACCGTCAGGTGGACGGAAACTGACCATGGACGGGAAACGAGCACAATCACCCTACTAACATTACATTACTAACACAAATACACACCGTCGTTATTTGATCAATTATTAAAGAGCTACAGAGATTAGTAAAAATACCTAAATTACTTTCAAAGTTTGCAATTCGCCCCAACAAACGAACGGGAAACGTAAAAAACTACGAAGTAGGTCTGTGGTTCTTATAATTTTTTCTTTTCTAAAGTTTTTTTTTTCTAAAAACGCTGCGTTTATTTAGGTTTCTTAGGTTGGCAGTAATTTATTTTATATTAATAGCCGTGTTTGCACGCGATTCCGCGATACTATTTTGGCGCTTTTATAGAACAAGTGTTATTTTGGGGAATAGACTAGATAGACTTTTCATCGAGTGTATTATCTATGTTCTTATAAAGGTGTTAACGAATGTATAAATGACAGATAAAAGTACAGGAGTAGAAAAATATAATAATAATATTGTATGCATACCACAGTGCCTTAGTATCTATTGTAATACTGTGTAATATGTTTGGAAATAATTAAAATAAAATAAAATAAAATAAGGGTTTCTAGTTGACTACGGAACCCTAAAAAGCTCAACTACATCACGTATTGTAAATTTAATATCTAATTTCACTGTTCTATTAACAAAGTTTTGTCTCTCAATGTGTCCAAATGTCAAAAATAGGGACACTGATTCACGGATCAGAAGACAATCCGGATAGTACTTTTACTATATTTCCCTAACCACAGTTGAACCTTATTACCGAGCAAAACAGTCGTTCATAGGTCACTCGTAAAAAGTAGTAAAAACGGTCCGATAGAGAGCATAATAGTAGGGGGCGGTGTCTCACTCGCACTCGTTACAAAATTGTCACATTTGACACATATTGACATTTTGATTGTCTGATGACGTCATTACCTCCTTAGTCAAAACGAGACACAGTCCCCTAGATAACCTTCTCTTACGGCCTCACTTTGTGAAGTATTCGATCCACTTCATATAAATCCATGCACTGATTACGTTTGTTAACGGCACTTAAATTTGATAGAAATGTATGAATAACGCCATGACTGTTTTCATTATTAACGTCATTAAAAAAACCTTAAATACTTTAAGATAAACAGATGTTATTTTATAATTAAGGTACATATACAGAAACGTGTCTTCGTTAACCGTGAAAATTAAAAAGCACGTGGTTACTACGAAAACAAGAATAATTAAATTCCATCCTCGGAGAGTAATTAACTGTGTTTTTCGGCTACCTGCAGGCTCATTTTGTGGCCAGTGTCATTTTTACACATCTCACCGCATTATATGCTCTTCCCATTTTAATACAATTATCATTTAAGGCGAGACGACAGATAAGGCGGATAAATGCGTTACCTAATCAGTGACCAATAAAAGTGTACCAAATATATAAAAAGTTCCAATAAATAATTATTATGTATGGATAGTTACCGGTTTCTTATGTAAGAGAAATCTAGGGTGACATATTTATCCGTATACAGAATTCATCCTTACTTGTCATATCATGTAAACAAACAAGTGTCAATAAATATCGTAATGTCATTTACTTTGAGGTTATTCGTTTGTTCAACGACGGGTTTGTGGAAGCTGTCCATAGTAGTGGGTCTAAGTTTTTTAAGGCCCAGCGGAGCAACAGAACCAAAAGGCTCTCTGACTTCACTCAGAAACTCATCGAGGAAAGGAGAGAAATGGTTCTGCAATCCTCAGCAGATGCGTCATTATACCGGCAGCTCAATAAACGGATCTCTAAGTCCCTTACCCGTGATTTGCGCCAATTCAATACAAATCGTATTGAAGAGGCCATTGAGCAGAATAAGGGCTCTAAAGTTTTCGCAAGAGATTTATCTATTGGGCAGAGTCAGCTCGCCAAATTAAAAGCCTGAGGATGGTAGAATCGTTTCATCCAGACACGAGCTTCTGGGGGAGATAGAGGACTTTTATGGACAGCTATACACATCAACTAGCAGACCTGAAGTTGATCTGGCGGAAGACCCTAGAGCTAGACTGACCCGACATTATACAGAAGACATCTCGGACATCAGCCTGTACAAGATTAGAATGGCTCTTAAACAGCTCAAAAACAATAAGGCACCTGGTGAAGATGGAATTACAGCCGAACTTCTGAAGGCGGGTGGTAAACCGGTCCTTATGGCCCTTCAGAAGTTGTTCGACTCCGTTTTACTAGAAGGGAGAACGCCTAAGGCATGGAACAGAGGTGTGGTGGTATTGTTCTTCAAAAAGGGTGATAACGCGTTACTGAAGAACTACCGACCCATTTCACTTCTGAGCCATGTCTATAAGCTGTTTTCAAGAGTCATTACGAACCGTCTCGCACGCAGGCTAGATGACTTCCAGCCTCCCGAACAAGCCGCTTTCCGAAGAGGCTTTAGTACCGTAGACCACATCCATACGCTCCGTCAGGTTATACAGAAGACTGAGGAGTATAACCTGCCCCTCTGATTAGCGTTCGTGGACTACGAGAAAGCCTTCGACTCGATCGAAACCTGGGCTGTACTACAATCTCTCCAGAGGTGCCAAGTGGACTATCGCTACATCGAAGTGCTGAAGTGTTTGTACAAGAACGCCACTATGTCAGTCCGACTCCAGGACCAGAACTCGAAGCCTATTCCGTTGCAGCGGGGAGTCAGGCAAGGAGATGTTATTTCACCTAAACTGTTTACCGCTGCACTGGAGGATGTTTTCAACACTCTAGACTGGAGAAGGCTAGGCATCAACATAAACGGCGAGTACATCACTCACCTTCGGTTTGCTGACGACATAGTAGTCTTGGCTGAGACCATGGAGGATTTGAGTACGATGCTCGATGACCTCAGTAAAGCCTTTGAGCGAGTTGGTCTAAAGATGAACATGGATAAGACGAAGATCATGTCAAATACCCATGTAGCACCAACTCCCGTTACAATCGGAGACTTTACACTCAAAGTTGTGGACGATTATATATACTTAGGACATACTGTCCAGTTAGGTAGATCCAACTTCGAGAAAGAGGTCAATCGACGAATCTGACTTGGTTGGGCAGCGTTCGGGAAGCTACGGCACATCTTTTTGTCCAATATTCCGCAGTGTCTCAAGACGAAAGTTTTTAACCAGTGTGTATTGCCAGTGATGACATATGGTACTGAAACGTGGTCGCTTACAATGGGCCTCATAAGAAAGCTCAAAGTCACCCAAAGGGCAATGGAGAGGGCTATGGTTGGAGTCTCTCTGCGTGATCGCATCAGAAATGAGGCCATCCGCAGCAGAATCAAAGTAACCGATATAGCCCTCCGAATCGCTTAACAAAAGTGGCAGTGGGCGGGGCCCATTGCTCGTAGAATCGATGGCCGTTGGGGCGGAAAGGTTCTCGAGTGGCGACCACGAACCGGAAGGCGCAGCGTGGGTAGACCCCCCGCAAGGTGGACTGATGACCTGGTGAAGGTCGCGGGAGTCCGCTGGATGCGGGTGGCGCAGGACCGGTCATTGTGGCACACTGTCCAGCAATGGACGTCTTTCGGCTGATATGATGATGATGATGATGATTCGTTTGTTACTTATATTATTGAAAAATTAGTTTTATAAGAAATTCTATTTTTCAGTGGTTAGTAGAAGATGGGGAGGCTTCGTATATTTGTTTCTCGGAGCTTTGTAAAAGAAAAACTAACAGCAATTTTACAATTAAATTAATGCTACTTCATTGTCCATTTATTTGGCTAAATATAATAATAGCACATTTTTGGCTTAATACAAAGCAACTTAAGCAACTTGGCCAAGCTATAACGGTTTTCCCAAAAAATGGGAATTGTACGAATTCACTCCACATGTTATAAAATAACTAAAGTATTTATTTCTTCTTTCCAATAAAACTTATTGGAAATAAACGTATTAACCCTTAATTGAATAGGAGAGAGCATCCATTTTCTGCAAATGAGAAAATGGAGTTGATTTATAGTTAAGTGTAGCATCTAGATTCAGAATAAATATGTAAAAAATTAAGGGGGTAAGTGGAAGGGGGTGATTTCCGGTGGGATATTATTTCCCCTTGTTCAATGTGCACATTGCGAAAAATTGTTCTACCCTTGATGAATTTTTATTGTGTTTTCTGTATTTTCACTTTTTTTCAATAAAAATAAAACAGAATAATTTGCAAAAAAGTATAATCATATTAATGTAGAAATAAAACTTTAACTTTCGTAGAACCATAGTATTCATTGGTAAAGTAATAGAGCCTCTTATTTTCATACGTATGAAAAAATGCTATAAAATTATATATTATTTATCTCTTGAAACACTTAATGAGGAAATAACGGTTAAAACTTAGTTAAAAATACAAAAAAAGTAACAAGTAGAGTCCGAAAACAAGTTGCATTTTACCTTTTCAAGTGACTGTCAACTGATATTGAAAGAAACCACGCTTAAAAAGCACCGAAGAAAAAACCGTAGTATGACTTGGGCCATTTATTTACAAAGTAACATACATCTATCACTAAATTAAAATTCTTAAAAAACATATTTAAACGATGTCAGAGAGTAGGGTACAGGCGCTGAAACGCTCGCGTGTATTCTCCGTCGGCTGTGCGAACCTTGGCCACTCTGGCACTGCCATCTTTGCTGGTCAAAGTTTCTATAATCCTCCCTAAAGGCCACTTAATACGTTTTGCGTCAGTTTCTATCAAAACTACATCACCTACCCTTAAATTAGAGTCCCACTCCTTGCCCTTCTGAATGAGCATTCCCAATTACTCGTTTCTGAACCGTTCCCTTAAGTCTTCCCTCAGCTTATGCAGATACCTAAGTCGCCTGTTCAGGGAATCGTGGTCAAGCTGGTCCAGGTCCGGAGTTTCGCTTGAAGGAAGCCCTTGTGTGAAGCAGGCCGGAGTAATAGGCTTTAGCTTATCGGAATTGTCCGCGATATACGCTAGAGGCCGCTGATTTATCAGAGCCTCACAATCGAGAAGCAAGGTCAGCAGTTCTTCATAGGTCACGGTCTTCTGGCCCAAGTTTCGCCTCAGGAGTTCATTGAGGGAACGTATCAAGCGTTCCCACCAACCACCCCACCATGGCGCGGCAGGAGGACTGAACTTCCACTTAATGCTTCGCACGCTGGAATAAGCCGCAATCTCTTGCCAGTCTGAACTCTTCAGAAGATTATTAGCGCCATGGAAGTTTGTATCATTATCAGTGTAAATTGTGTCGACTCTTCCACGTCTTGCGATAAATCTTCGTAAGGCCTTGAGAAAGGCTTCTGTCGTCAGCGATTTAGTCAACTCTAGATGCACTGCGCGGTAAACTGCACACGTGAATAAAACTATCCACACCTTCCCTCCCGACCGTAGAAAAAGAGGACCGGCTAGATCTATACCTGTCACCTCAAAAGCAGCAGCCGGGTTTGTCCTGTCACGGTCGCCAGATGAAAGAAACCACGCTTAAAAAGCACCGAAGAAAAAACCGTAGTATGACTTGAGCCATTTATTTACAAAGTAACATACATCTATCACAAATTAAAATTCTTAAAAAACATATTTAAACGATATCAGAGAGTAGCAAAAGGAGTTTCTAACAGATATTTTGTTTTTTAAGTATCTATTCATTCTCTAACCTTAATTAGTTATCTTATGCTTAGGCATTATATGGTGAGTCTAAAAAGATTTCATAATAAGTATTATAAATCAGCATAACATTATTATATCATACTATAAGTCAAAGACTAAATTCACAGAAAATATGCGTTAAAAAGTTATGATTGTGTATTAAAAATTAAAAAAATAATATCGATAAATGTTTTTATTATCAGAATAATCATGAAAATATGTAATTGTATTGTATATTTTACTGAAAACATATAAGAGAAATTTGAAATGTGATTTCATTGATGTCTTAAATGAACAAAGGGAATTATTTTCCCACTTGCACTCTACAATTCAAGAGTCATTTGTTGGACAATGCGATAGTTTCAAACACAATTTTATATGCTAAATAACAAACAATATACCTAATTTTACATAACTGATGTCAAAATCCTATTACCTGATTTTTTAGGGTTCCGTACCTCGAAAGGAAAAAACGGAACCCTTATAGGATCACTTTGTTGTCCGTCTGTCTGTCTGTCTGTCATTCTGTCTGTCTGTCTGTCTGTCTGTCTGTCTGTCAAGACCATTTTTCTCAGGAACGCGTGGAGGTATCAAGCTGAAATTTATATCAAATACTCAGGTCTATTGTCCCTTGGAGCTGTGAAAAAATCAAACATAAAAGCCAACGCAATCAAAAGACACAGTCGATTATGCTGCAAATTTTAGAGTTTTTCGGCACTCGCAAAACCTACGGGGTACTTCCCGTGAACTAAGAAACTTGAAATTTGGCACGAAGCAACGTCATATAGCATAGACAATGGAAAAATTACAAAAAGTAGACATTTTTAGTATAATCATACAAACAAATTATTTTTTAAATTTTAAACTTACTACCTTTTTCTCGTAAACACGTGGAGATATTAAATTGAAATTCATGTCAAATACTCACGGCTATAGGACCTTTCAGATGTAGCAAAACCAAACTTTTATGTTAACGCAATCAAAAGAAATAGCAATTTACGTCGCATATTTTGAAACTGAGTACTCGCAAGAAACTCAAAACCTAAAGGGTACTTCCCGTAAACTCAGAAACTTGAAACTTGGTACGAAGAAACTTCATATAGCACAGACAAAGGAAAAATTACGAAAAGTTGACATTTTTCGTAAAATCATACAAAAATATTTTTTTAAATTTTAAACTTTACTACCTTTTTCCTCGTAAACGCGTAGAGGTATTAAATTGAAATTAGTAATAAACATACTACAACTTTTGCTTATTATAGGTTTGTACGGAACCCTCGGTGCGCGAGTCCGACTCGCACTTGGCCGGTTTTTTTTCTTATGAATCCGGTCGCACTTTTTTTTTTTTTTTTATACTTCGACGGTGGCAAACAAGCATACGGCCCGCCTGATGGTAAGCAGCTACCGTAACCTATGGACGCCTGCAACTCCAAAGGAGTCACATGCGCGTTGCCGACCCTTTACAAAAAGGAGGATTCACTGTGTTGACGACTAAAGGAACAAGAAGGTCCCTCAGCGTCAACACACTGGGTCCTCTTTGAGCTCTTTGGCAACCTTACTCACCAGCAGGAACACAACACTATGAGTAGGGTCTAGTGCTATTTGACTGTGGTTTTCTGTAAGGTGGAGGTACTTCCCCAGTCGGGCTCTGCTCCAGATTTGAGCGATGACATTCGCTGAACGTGCCCTACCACACTTAGCGAGATGCCGTTCGCAGTGCCCATACCTCTCTTTTTGGCGTATTTTAAGGACATACCCAGGTCCCGACGTAGTTTAAGGACATACCCCGGGTCCAAGGACATACCCCGGGTCCAAAGACTTCGCCGACGAACACCGTTTTTACGAATTTGGCATCACTTTTGACTTTGACACTGACGTTTGCTGACAGATGAAGTTTGATTAAAAACTGTAAAACTGTATGGTAAGATTTGTTAAGTGTTACCTTTTAAAAAATTACATCAATTTTATACAAATAGACAAAGTGGGAAATAATATCCCCTTGTACTAATAAGGGTTAAAAGAAGAATTCAAAATTACTTTCGAGTAGCGAAAACACATATCAACTCTTTCTGGCGAAGTATTCTACCGCACTGCCATTACTTTTGGAAGATAGCCTATCAATTGAAGTGGCAGTCTTGTATACAAATATGAACGCTTCAGCATGTTGGATAGCTGAGATATGACCACTGTACGAAGGCCCCCAACAATTCCACCCTGTTTTCACCTACTTGGTTGAATTAAATACTTTGTGAAGATATTTAAGTACATATTAATAAGTAACAACATATTAAATAAGCGATAATCCCGGAGACAAGTGTAATTCAGTCGTTGACAAGTGTTTATTTACATGATAAGAAAAGTAAGGATGAATTCTGTAGGTATATTTCTATTATGAGTAGCAATTTTAAATACAGTGTTCTGAATTCTAAATTTTATTTGAAATTTGGTAACATAAAAAAAAACTACATTATATTTATCTTACCAATAAAATATGCAATCGATAAATTCGTGAGTTGCATAATAATGCCACTATAATAATGCACAACTTTGACTCTTATCTCTAGATTTTATATTGTAACTATAAGTCAATTATAACTCTTGTCGTACACAAACGTTGCTAGTCACAAAGCATTCTTCTCATAACTGAATTATCGACGAAGATAAATCGAGAAGTCCAGTCGAAAACATTGGGTTCGCAGTCCATAAATCATCATCTACACGGCACGCCGCCCTCTCTGCGGACGTACGCTCCCTTGCAAAATTAAATTCAATTTAGTCCTCTTGATTAGTTTGGCGGGTATAATGCCCCTTTATGAGAAGCCCGCTTCCTTTATTAGTATTCCAATTTTAGATTTCATACAAGTTTGCCTTAAAATTTGGTCGAATACTTATGTGCAGCCAAATAAGAAACCATTGTCGCTTGATAAGGTGTGTAAATACGGGGGTCCGTATTCTAACTTTGAAACATGTTTAAGACATGATCCAACTTCAATACAACCCCAATGCTACGCAATACTGCTAGTGCCTATACGTCTGGATCATAAATATTAGAATTTCCTTGACAATTATTCTGATACAACTCCAATACAGCTTCAATATTGGTTAATTATCTTATTTATCAGTTATGTTTAAGACATATTGTGTTTAGAATACGGCACAGGGTAACAGACGCCTTGGTCCTAGGCATTTTTGCTTTAAAACTATTAAATGCCATTTAATTAACGATCCTTCTATAATCCCTATATCCCTTGGTTTCTTATTGCCTCAGGTATATCACAAAAACAACTGCCACATCAAAGAATAAACTTCCCCAAACCAATAATGGAACCGGAATCCTTTACTGACCTCAGCCAAACGGTTATATTATTACGTGCGGGCAAGTCGAGTTGGCGATAATGTGCAATATACTCAGGCAATATTCGTAGCTACATAGACTTATAGGATTAGGGCGACATCTGTCACCTGATTGCGTTATTGCTTAGCCAAGCCATGAGCGTAGTTTACAGGATCTAAGCAGTATACGAGTCCACAAAGTATGAACAATATGACGATTATGGATATGACGATTTTTTCAACTGACTTCATGATTTCGATGTGGTTGAATTCGTCGTGATCTTTATGTTTGCTTTTTTATGTATGTTCACCGATTATTGGAAGACGGCTGGACCGATTTATTTATTTTTTGTTTGAAAGAGCATACAGCACAGTTGGTCCCATTGGAACCAGGTAAGGCGCTGATGATGGGATCCTAGAGAAATCGACTCTTCAAATGTTATAGGCAAACCTATAGTGATTTAAATGTTTTTTAACTACATTAGCTCGGGCATTTCCTTTTGGAAAGGTGGGGGGCATGGTGGAGGCTGTTGTATGTTTGTTTTGTGGCAAGTGCAACTTACCCGCGTTACCCGTTTTATTTTCTGTTTGAAAATTATTTTAGTATCTGTCTCGTAATATTTAAGTAGTTGCAATTTTAGTGGTTGCTGGTCCCTAAATAATATTAAACTGTGATGTGGGGATTAAGGGAAACAACTGTTTCTTGCGAAGTACAATGTGATGTGTCTAAAGTTACCTATCACATATAAGAGCTACATGTAATAATGTGAGTGTGGTGTAGCGCACATAATACACCTCCCATCCTTAAATAAAAAAAAAACAGATTAAGCAAAAAATCTAAATATATATAACTCAAAGGTGACTGACTGACTGACATAGTGATCTATCAACGCACAGTCCAAACCGCTGGTTCTAGAGATTCCAAATTTGGCACGTAGGTTCCTTATAAGGTCTAGGGGTGCGCTAAGAAAGGATTTTTCAAAATTCATCCCCTAAGGGGGGGAAATGGGGGTCCAAAATTTGTATGGGGAAACAAGATTAGTTAGTCTATTTTATTCGAAACTTCACAGAAGTATTCCTAACAATAAATGAGTAAATACGTGTTGCAGGTTTTTTGAGAATTCAACCCCTAAAAGGGGGAAATGTGGTCAAAAAGTCTGAAAATCAACATGGGTATTGTTTCTATGGTTTATCGGGTCGTTGATTACGAAAACAACAACGATTTTAAAATCCGACGTGGCGGACGTGAAATACCATCTCCCCTGTTAGGGTACAATGGGGTTGAAATGTCTAAATATCCATATGGGTGTCGTTTTTGTGATTTTTTGGGACGTTAATTAAGAAAATGGCATCGATTTTGAAATTTAATATTGTGGACATGAAAATTCTTGAAAGTATTTGTGCCAAATTGCAATCTTCTTCTAAATATATAAAAGAAGAAACTGACTGACATATCAACGCACAGCCCAAACCGCTGGTTCTAGAGATTCCAAATGTGGTACGTAGGCTCCTTTTAAGGCATAGGGATGCACTTAGAAATAATTTTTAAAAATTTACCTCCTAAGGGGGGAAGTTTTTATGGGAAACGAGATTAGTTCAACTATTTTATTCGAAACTTTACAGGAGTATTCCTAACGATAAATGAGAAAACAAGTGTTTCAGCTTTTTTGAGAATTCAACCCATAAGGGGGAAATGTGATGACAAAATGTAAATATCAACATGGGTATTGTTTCTATGGTTTATCGGGTCGCTGATTACGAAATCAACACTTAAGGGGGTGAAATGGGGGTTGATAGTTTGTATGGGGAATTTTTAAACGTTGAACCAATTTAGATGAAACTTGGTATAGAGATAGTTTGTGTACCGGGAAACGATATGGGATAGTTTTTATCTCGAAAATCAATCTTTAAGGGGGTGAAATGGGGGTTGGAGGTTTGTATGGAGATTTTTTTACCGCGAACCGATTTAGATAATTTTGTTGTGGATATAGTTTGAGTCCCAGGAAACAATATAGAAATTTTTTTAAGCCGAAAATCAATCTTAGAGGGGTAGAAAACATGTTGGTAGTTTGTATGGCGAATTATTAACCGCTGAACAGACGATTGAAATGAAACTTGGTACATATTATATAGATTGAGTCGCGGTAAACAATATAGGATAGTTTTTATCTCGAAAATCAACCCTCTAGGGGGTGAAACGGGGGTTGAAAGTTTGTATGGGAAAGTAATAACTATTGCACCTATTTAGATGATTTGGTATGGAGATATTTTGCGTTCTGGGGAAGGATATATAATAGTTGTTATCCCAGAAGTCATTCCTTAAGCGGGTAAAAAGGAGGGTGGATTACTAATTCCACGCAAATGAAGTCGCGGGGAAAAGCTTCTATTCAAGAGTAGAAATCTGTATTAATCATAATCTCTCAGTAGTAATTATTGCGATAATTTCTTTAAAATAAAAAATTAGGGAACCGCCGTCTTCAAAACGTGGTATACCGAAACCTCCAGAATGTAACGAATACTTTTCCGAAAACCGCTTCTAAATCAGTTCAGCGAAACGCAAGATGATCGCGGACAACCATACATTCCTACATACAAACATACGAGTCTAACTGAGAACCTCCTTTTTTAGTACTTTTAGTACGCGGGCGAAGCCGCGGGAAAAAGCTAGTAGGATATATTTTTTTAACATAAATAAGTTCAGTTAGCGTAAAAAGAACCTCCTCCTTGTGTCGTATTCCTCAGTTCGTGTTGGTATTGGTTTTAGACCTGTTTATGGAAAGTCCCATCTCCTCGCTAATCCGCTCCATTCGGTGTGGAGTGTGGAAGTGCAACCATTTCAGACTCATTTGCTGCAAGAAGAGTTGTGTCGTCGGCGCAGCGCGGGTTGGTGATAAAAGATGTAAAAAGAACAGTCACTAGTAAAAATAGTAGTTTATGTAACTGTTACGTAATAAGGGTCCTTAAAACATGAGTGTGGTTTTATGAAATGAGCCGCAGGCGAATTTCATAGTAAGATCACACGAGTGTTTTAAGGCCTAATTACGTACAGTTGCATACACTGCTTTATCTACACTCATATTATATATATTAAATTAATTGTTCGGAAACCATAGAATGACCGCCATTGTACCGTCATGGCCTACTCGATTGTGCCGGCGCTCGCGCGGGACCAATCGAGTTGGCCGTGGCGGTAACATTATGTTATCAAATTCGATGTTCCAAATTTGAAACTCATTGCTTAACAATATTTGAGCATGCATAGTTAAAATTACGTTACTGCCGCAGATAAGAAACTTATCATAGTTAAATCGTTTGTTGTAATGCTTGTCATTGTCTACGGTTTTTGAACGCATTTTAGAGTACTTACAGTATGAGTGTAGATAAAAATTGTATTGTCACAATTTGTATGCCCTATAGAAACGTTTATTAATATTTGACATGAAACGACATTGTATATTTTTACGTTTAAAGTACGAAATACCCTTTCCTTATATTTATCAAAGGAAATACCTATGTTATTTATACTACGTGCCCGCGAGGAAACGGAAAGATATTAACAGTATATTCTAGATTGTATTTAGAGATAAAAATGACATATAAACTTTTTGAAATTCGCCTAGTTTCAGAGTTAATACCAATTTAAACAAAAATTGTGTTTCAGTGCAAAACCCCGTTTTGATGGCAATGTCACCACTATGAGGCCTAGTCTAGATGTCCTTATTGACAGATATCAAAGTGACAAGGAACGCTTTGAATAAACTAGTTTTTGCGAAAAAAAAATGCACCAATTCATATTAATCGATATTTTTTCCAAAAACATTTTACTTATTATACTGTATAAAAACATTCAAAAAGTCGAAAAAAACAAAACTAAAAAATATTTTTTTTGGCGGAATTCACCTAAACTTGTATAATGTTTTTTCCTTCTTATGACCTCACGAATGCGTGGTTATTTTTTTTCCGTTTCCTCGCGGGCACCGTGTATATTTAAATTATACATTTAAAAGTAAATTAATCACAAAATGTTTATTTTTTAATAATACTACCACTATGAAGTTAAACACAAAATGGAAAAAATTCAAGTGCATACAACATGGTGAAAAAAACTTATAAGCAAAATAAAAAAATATGTATGTTCATTTCCCTAAAGTCTAGACAAAATAAAAAAAATGAAAAAATCAAACACTCACATTACCAAACATAATCTAAAATTTAAAAAGTAATATTTTTTTTTTGTTTGGTATTAAAGTAGAAAAAAGAAATTTTAATTTGAACTTAAATACCTACTAATGTTATATTAACATACTAATAGAAAATAATTATTATAATAAAATGTATGTGTGTGTGGTTCCGGCTATTGTCCCGTGTTTGCTGGAGCCCCCCGGCCTTAGCAGGGCGGACAATAAGAGACCCGATGGTGTGACCTTGGTGCCCTGGCAGAGAGGTAAGTGCCTCCTTTTTTGGGACGCCACGTGCGTCAGCACTTTCGCTGCCTCGCACTTGGGTCGCACTACCAGAGTTGCTGCAGCTGCTCAGCTGCGGAGGCGGCGGCCAGCGGGAAGCATGTTAAGTACTCGGCTCTCCACAATTACATACTTGTCCCGTTTGCGGTCGAGACTACTGGGTGTTGGGGATCAGAGGCCAAGGCTTTTGTGGCGGAGATTGGGCGGCGGTTACGAGAGAGGGGTCTTGACCGTCGCTCCGGGTCATTCCTGGTACAAAGGTTGTCAATTGCGATCCAGCGTGGCAATGCTGCGAGCGTAATGGGAACCTTTGCGCCGGGAATGAAACGGGGCGGGTTATTTGACTAGTACTTCTTGTACTCTTGTCTTGAGTCTGATTTTTGTACAATTCAATAAAGAATATGTACAGGTAAATAAATAAAATGTATATTACCAATGTATGCCCACATTGATGACGAAAAGAATTTTATTTAACACATACTTACGTAGGTTTATTAACCTTACACGACATAATATATATAATAAAAAAACTGGCCAAGTGCGTGTCGGACCACGCATAATGGAGGGTTCCGTACCTTCGAGCACAAAGGCACGGCTGTACCATCCTTTTCCCGAAGCCTTTCAGGCCATTTTCGACCCCCCTCTAATTATGTTGTCGATAAAGCTAGAAGGCTGAAATTTCTGTGACCAAGAGGCCACAGCACAAGGTCCACACAAGGTATTACCAAAAACATTGAATTTCAACATATACTTTTCTGGGGCACGGCAGTGCCTCCGCCAAGTCAAGCACAAAGGCAATGCTGTACCATCCTTTTCCCGAAGCCATTCAGGCCATTTTCGACCCCCCTCTAATTTTAATATACTGCAAAATCAGTCAGGTTGTCTAGTTTTATAAACCGCACCGCATTGTAATTCCATACAAATATATGCGGTAGCAAATCTATTTTTTCTGTTGCTAAAATTTTAGCTTTTTAACACTACATAATTAGATAGGATAGGTTAGGTACTTACAAAAAGGAATGAGATCCCATCAAAAACATTACATGTACAAAAATGCTGCTTACAGGCACATACCTTGTGCCTCCAGTGCCTAATCTGTCAATACTATGACAAAATGCCAGACGAATCTCTGTAATCCCGCCGTGTTTAAGAATTTGAGAAATTCAATTAGTCTCGTCCAGCATTATGGGTACCCTGAGTTATTGTTTAGAAACTTATCATCTTAACATTAATTGTACTTAACTGAAATTCGTTTTTGTGTAATGTAATAAAGTGTTTACTTTCTTGAATTTGTAATTAATGTGAGGATTTCCTAATCATTTCTCATTTTCCTGTTTATCGTGTGTATTGTTTTTCAGTATCCTGAAATAATTAATTAATTACTCTCGTTGGCAGTAGTTCAGAGCGCTGGTGGCCTGGCGGTAAGACGTCAGACTATCAATCTGAAGGTCGCGGGTTCAAACCCCGGCTCGTACCACTGAGTTTTTCGGAACTTATGTACGAAATATCATTTGATATTTCACCAGTCGCTTTTAGTTGAAAGAAAACGTCGTAAGGAAACCGGATCTAATCCCAACAAGGCCTAGTTTACCCTCTGGGTTGAAAGGTCAGATGGCAGTCGCTTTCTTAAAAACTAGTATCTACGCCAATTCCGGGGATTCGGTTGCCGAGCGGACCCCAGGCTCAATAGAGCAAAAAGCTGCGACAAACGCTAGGAGGAAGATTACTGTCGTTGGCCTCACCCCTCTTCATGCACAGTGTATAATTATATAACCAGTAAAGTTGTCAAATAGTTTCTCCATTTCGATCCATTTCTGCCACGTCAAGTGCGATCACTGCCATTAATTCCCCTGAAACACACATCGCGCACAATAAATATTCTCTAGTATACTTTCGAGGTTTCAATCAAACGGTTAAAGTAATCATACTCATCAAACTACTCACAATCGCTGTGTAACTCGACGGAATTCCCGTCAACTTCAAACACGCGAAGTTTTCGGTCTAACTTGTCACTTTGCCGCCTTCACAACTTCGTAATAAAGAACAAAATTAATTAGCAAATTGTTCGAAACCATTCTGTTCCCACATTGGCGGCCCACGTAAGGGTAGGAAAGGGCTTTTGATACTAGTTAATTAGTTCAAGGAGTAGGTTTTTGTGCGAGGTACAGTGGCGTGCAAATTATCTTTGAATATTAGAGTTGCCGGCGGTATGGATCCAGAGGCAGCAGGGAAGTTGAAAATGTTTTGGTTATTTTGTTTTGATGTTACATTGTTTGTTGTTATTTATGATTAAAGCGAATATTATCAGTGTTCAATTCCTTGACATTGAAATGATGTCAGATTAATTAGCCAAACCAGGGATGAGGAATTTTAATTTTCAGCTTAAATATTTGGTTTGTTTTGCCTTCCTATACGAAGAGAATCTTTAAATTTATAATTAATGATGTTTCGATATTCTTTGTTTTTCTAATCAATTCTGTAAATATAAAATTAGTTAGCAAGTATACAAATTTATGATATATCTTAGATACATTATTACTAATCAGTCAACATAGATTACATTCGAAACAGAAGCCCGTAAAAATTATGTAACATGCACATACGAGTATGCAGCGCAGGTTTCGTTGTTATGTAAATAAAAGTAATGTACTAATAAATAGGTAAAAAATAATGAACAGTTGAAATAATGATGGACTGGTTACTAATTTATACCTATACATTAAGTTGTCCGAGAAGTATTTTCGAAGTACTACGTAGTTAACGTCATCGAAATATTCTAAATAACTAATATCGCGTCTGTAATAAAAAAAAAGTTTATAGGTATATATTACTAGGTACATGGTAGTGTTCATAATGTATCCATTTCAAAAGCTCTATTGACTCAACTTGACAACCTTAGCGTCTTCAAATTTTCAATCTCTATCCATATGAAAATGAAATGAAAATGAAAATGAAAATGAAAATATTTTATTACACTATATTACTATATAATAGTACCAAAGGCATAGGTACTTATTATAATATTACCATAGGTACCTGAGACGACAATAGGTCTCAAGCGCTCCACACCGGCTATTAACTACTAATGAATCATGAATATCGCAAATACAATATCTAGGTAGGATAACTAGATAGCGGAACTACGGGACATTAATCAAGCAGGTCCGAGTCGAGGCCAATAAGGTTCTGTATAACTCAGATAATCTAATTTGCGCCGGGAAGGGTTGGATGTATTATGCTGGGTGTTAATATTGGGACTTACGGAGAAGTTTGATCACGAGTTAATTTCGTTAGCAGCTGTTTTAATACTAAAGCTAGTGTTTATTCTCTTACAGTTTTTGTAATATTCCATTTAACGTTTTATTTTATATACCTAGCTAAAGCATTTTATTAGTTCTAAAAGCACAAATTTATTATTTGTTATGTACGGTGAGCTGCAGAGAAAAAGGCTCACGCTGCATACTGAAACAGATCGTACCCTATTTGAATGAAACAAGGCTGTCTTGTTGTGTCTTTTGTTTTAACTTGAATTAAATTTTTTTTTTCTGAGATTCTTCATTTGGTCTAAATTACAATTGGTCAGGAGGGTTTGAGAGGCACCCGGGAGTTTGAATTATATCATATTTTTTCTGCATTTACTGGAATATCCTGATTGTACCTGAAGTTGATATTGTTATCTCTACTCGTCAATATTACTGCACACTGGCTACGGATCAAGCAATGGGACTTATTAAACCTTCCTGGACCAACTGGGTTGAATATACAATTATTGTTAATACAAATAATTAGGAAATTACAGAATTATTTCTGTAATTTCCTAATATGCAGAGTTGGTAGATCGGCCTTTATTTCGATTCGATTTAATTCGATTATCCCTAGCGTTGCCAAGGTGCTAGAAAATGGATTGTTACAGACTCACAGCATTCCTTAACTCAACAAATGCACTGTCCGACCGTCAGTACGCGTACAGACCCGGCCGCTGCACCACTGATCTAGCGCGCCAAGCCATGCGCAAGATAATGCACGCCCTGGATAAAAAACAGCAAGTCGCAATACTGTGCTGTGATCTCTTCAAGGCATTCGACGTAGCCGACCACAGCGTCATAGCCGCCAAGCTGGTACATTACGGCATACGTGGCAAAGCCCATAGTCTCCTCACCGGTGCCTTGCGTAGCCGATCGCAAATTGTAGTCGGCGATGGGGGGTTGGCCAGATCGGATCCACTGACTACATGTATGGGAGTAGCCCAGGGATCGTCGCTCTCGAACATTCTGTTTTCTCTGTTACTGAACGACCTATCTGAAGCAGTGACAGCAGCCGATATTTTAATGTACGCGGATGATGTCGCAGGCATTATAACGGCACCAAATATTAATAGCTTGGAGACCCGTCTCAATGACGCCGCAAACCAATTGTCTCATTGGTTTAGCCTGAACGGCCTGGTGCTTAACCTAGCCAAAACGCATTATATCCATTTTTACGTTGGGGGTCTCACGCCGAGGCCACTTAACGTTCAAGCTGGTGGTATATATGTAGAACAGGTGAAGGCTACCACGTTTTTAGGCTTTGAAATCGACCAAAAACTAACTTGGGCACCTCAAATAGACAAGCTCTGCAAGAAGCTCGGTGGTGCCTGCTTTGCGTTGCGCCGCTTGGGCCGTGTCGTGCCTCGGCATGTAGTGCGAGCGTGTTACTTTGCGACCGCCCACTCACTCCTACAGTATGGCACCGAGTTATGGGGGCGCGCCGCGGACTGGAAACGCGCTTTCAGACTCCAAAAAAGAGCCGTGCGCGCGGTGGTACAAGTGTCTAAGGACACTCCCGCGAGACCCTATTTCAAAGAACTGGGCATACTGACAGTGCCATCGGTAATGATACAGCAAATTGCCATCTATAGCTATATTCATTTGAGTGATTATAAAACACGTGGAGACTTAGGCCGCGTACTTCGATACCCTAACAGGCTGCAGGTGGTTGAGCGACGACTTACGAGATCTGAAAAGACAACTCACGTAATGTGCCCAACTGTATACAACAAGTTGCCGGACACCATCACCTCAGCTCCCTCGCTTGCTTGTTTTAAGAAAAGGCTAAAGAGTTGGCTTCTCGAGCACACATTTTATAGCTTCGATGAATTTTTAAAAATGAAAAATTTAAAACTGTATAAAATATTACTATACTTAATTAGTTAATTAATATAAAATAAGTTATACCAATAATAATCAATAGGATTATGATTATTTTAATTTTTGTATGTACCTGACATGTAATATTGAGAATATTATGAATAAATGAATATGAATATTTCGATCAATAATTATTAGTACATTTCGTCAAAGAGACTTTATACTTGCTATTTGTTTTAATCTCCTTATTATCTCTTACTGTTTTTTTCTTCTTCTTCTTTGCCTGTCCCACTTCCCAGTTCAGCTGGGGTCGGGTCTCCTTGTACGTCTGCGCCAAAGCACTCTGTTCTGGCTTATCTGAGTACTCAGGTTCTCTTTCCGGATCTCTTCTTGCATATCCGCCCACCAGGTGGCGGGCGGTCGTCCACTTCCTCGCTGTTGGTTGGGTATATTTAGGGCCTTTTTAGCGGAATGGTCGTTATCGCGTCTAAGGATATGGCCGTACCAGCGTAGTCGACTTTCCTTTACTTTTTCGACTATGGGTGCTACCTTAAACGATCCTCTGATAAATTCATTTCTGACTTTATCCAGCCAGGTTACTCCTCCTGCCCATCTGAGCTTTTTCATCTCGCTTGTGTGGAGTTTTTGTTCTTGTACTTTCTTAAAGGTCCAGCATTCTGATCCGTATGTCATGGCTGGTCGAACTATTGTTTTGTACACTTTTCCTTTTACTCTGATGGGCATTTTGTGATCACAGAGCACACTCGATAGTGATCTCAATTTAAGCCATCCGGTATTGATTCGGTGATCCACGTCTTTATCGACTTTTGCATCAGACGTAAGCACAGAGCCTAGATATTTGAAACTATTGACTTTGAGTAGTGCTTGATAATCTATATAGATATTGCAGCCAGTTTCCGCCGTCCCTCCGTAGTCACATTCAAATACAAATATTGTATTTTATTCCGGCTTATACGTAGCCCGTGGTTTTCTATGCGTGTTACCCACTGACTAAGTTTTTCTTGAAGGTCTGTTTCATTTTTCGATAGCAAGACGATATCGTCCGCGTAGAGCATGCATTCTGGTGTTGGTGTGTGTCTAAGGACACTCCCGCGAGACCCTATTTCAAAGAACTGGGCATACTGACAGTGCCATCGGTAATGATACAGCAAATTGCCATCTATAGCTATATTCATTTGAGTGATTATAAAACACGTGGAGACTTAGGCCGCGTACTTCGATACCCTAACAGGCTGCAGGTGGTTGAGCGACGACTTACGAGATCTGAAAAGACAACTCACGTAATGTGCCCAATTGTATACAACAAGTTGCCGGACACCATCACCTCAGCTCCCTCGCTTGCTTGTTTTAAGAAAAGGCTAAAGAGTTGGCTTCTCGAGCACACATTTTATAGCTTCGATGAATTTTTAAAAATGAAAAATTTAAAACTGTATAAAATATTACTATACTTAATTAGTTAATTAATATAAAATAAGTTATACCAATAATAATCAATAGGATTATGACTATTTTAATTTTTGTATGTACCTGACATGTAATATTGAGAATATTATGAATAAATGAATATGAATATTTCGATCAATAATTATTAGTACATTTCGTCAAAGAGACTTTATACTTGCTATTTGTTTTAATCTCCTTATTATCTCTTACTGTTTTTTTCTTCTTCTTCTTTGCCTGTCCCACTTCCCAGTTCAGCTGGGGTCGGGTCTCCTTGTACGTCTGCGCCAAAGCACTCTGTTCTGGCTTGTCTGAGTACTCAGGTTCTCTTTCCGGATCTCTTTTTGCATATCCGCCCACCAGGTGGCGGGCGGTCGTCCACTTCCTCGCTGTTGGTTGGGTATATTTAGGGCCTTTTTAGCGGAATGGTCGTTATCGCGTCTAAGGATATGGCCGTACCAGCGTAGTCGACTTTCCTTTACTTTTTCGACTATGAGTGCTACCTTAAACGATCCTCTGATAAATTCATTTCTGACTTTATCCAGCCAGGTTACTCCTCCTGCCCATCTGAGCTTTTTCATCTCGCTTGTGTGGAGTTTTTGTTCTTGTACTTTCTTAAAGGTCCAGCATTCTGATCCGTATGTCATGGCTGGTCGAACTATTGTTTTGTACACTTTTCCTTTTACTCTGATGGGCATTTTGTGATCACAGAGCACACTCGATAGTGATCTCAATTTAAGCCATCCGGTATTGATTCGGTGATCCACGTCTTTATCGACTTTTGCATCAGACGTAAGCACAGAGCCTAGATATTTGAAACTATTGACTTTGAGTAGTGCTTGATAATCTATATAGATATTGCAGCCAGTTTCCGCCGTCCCTCCGTAGTCACATTCAAATACAAATATTGTATTTTATTCCGGCTTATACGTAGCCCGTGGTTTCCGTGGTGTTACCCACTGACTAAGTTTTTCTTGAAGGTCTGTTTCATTTTTCGATAGCAAGACGATATCGTCCGCGTAGAGCATGCATTCTGGTGTTGGCTTTTGTATATCTCGTGTGATGTAGTTCATGCAAAGATTGAACAGTAAAGGGCTCAAAGCTGATCCTTGATGGACTCCTACTTCTACGCGGAACGACTATTTTCGTTTTCATACATGTTTTGAACTATTTTTATGTAGTACTCTGGAATGTTATGGTCTCTCATCGCCTGCCATACTAGACGTCGCGGGACTCTATCGAAAGCTTTCTCTAGGCCGATGAAAAGGAGGTACAAATTTTGTCTATTCGAACGGTGTTTCTCCATCACAACGCGTGTCTGAATAGCATCGATGGTAGATTTTCCCCGTGTGAAGCTATACTGGTTCTCGGTTATACAAGTATAATAGTTAATGCGAGAGGCTATTACTCTTTCGAAGAGTTTTAATGTGTGTGATGTGAGTATCACTCCCCTATAGTTGCCACATTCCGCGATATCCCCTTTTTTTATAGATAGGGGCACATTATACTATGCCGCCAGGCCTCAGGTATCCTGCCTTCCTTAACAATACAGTTGAAAAGCTTAGTTCACTTACTGTTTTATTATTATTATTTAAATTCAAAATGTGTTTCTTACTGTTTATGATAGATTATTGTAATTTAGAAATTTAAAAGCTATCCATGCTGTTGCCGGCGACGGCGACCCAATAGCTAGTTGCGAGCGTGAGCTCTGATATGGCTGGCAAAACCGAACTTACTTTTAAACACACGATCGCATGTGGTACAATAAATAGTTCCGATTGAAGGTGTAATTATAGGTGGGTTTTGGACGGGATTTACGCGCCTGATGTTTCGTGTCAAGGTCAAGTTAAGGTAAGAAAGTATATCAAACTTGATTGTACTTCGTTTTCCAATAGTCAGATTTCGACTCGTAAACATTATTTTTTTCACCTCAGCAGCTCGAACAAGGGTGCTTTGGTTCTCAATAACAGTGAGCAAAATTCAATTTTGCTGCGAGCTTCAGACAAAATGACCTTGAGATGTCCTCAGTAAAAAGACAGAGAATTAATATTTTCAAACTTCATATTCTCGCTTTTCTTTTTTATTTGAATATCAGACCCCCGATGCACACCAAAATAGCTTGGAAACCTAAACATAAGATTTGGTGCAGGCACTAGTTTTTAGTAAATGTGCTATTTGTATTAAGTGGCGAAATTGGATCGGAAGTCAGTAAAAGAGGCGAGAATTGAGTGGGCGTCAGTGAAAGTATAGCGGAAGACAAGCGGAACTGGGTGGCAGTGGAGCGGAACTGGCGGAATTGGAGCGGACCTGGAGCGGGATTCAGTAAAAGTTGCGAGAATTGAGTGGAAGTAAGTGGAAGTAGAGTGGAAGTGAAGCGGAACTGGTCGGAAGTGGAGGAAAACTGGCGGAAGGAATTGGAGTGGAAGTCACTAAAAGTGGCGGAAATAGACTGGAAGTCAGTGGAAGTGTAGCGGAACTGGGTGGAAGTTGAGCGGAATGGCGGAATAGAAGCGGAACTTGAGCGGAACTCATTAAAAGTGGCGGGAATTGAGTGAAAGTCATTAGAAGGTGGAGGTGGAGTGGAACTGGCGGAACTGGAGCGGAACTTGAGCGAAACTCATTTAAAGTGGCGGGGATTGTGTGGAAGTCATTGGAAGTAAAGCGGTGAACTAGATGGAGGTGAAGCGGAACTGGCGGAACTGAAGCGGAACTTGAGCGGAACTCATTAAAAGTAATTGGAAGTAAAGCGGTGAACTAGGTGGAAGTGAAGCGGAACTGGCGGAACTGAAGCGGAACTCATTAAAAGTGGCGGGGATTGTGTGGAAGTTAGTGGAAGTGGAGCAGAGCTGGGTGAAAGTTGAACGGAACTGGCGGAATAGAAGCGGAACTTAAGCGGAACTCATTAAAAGTGGCGGGGATTGTGTGGAAGTCATTGGAAGTAAAGCGGTGAACTAGATGGAGGTGAAGCGGAACTGGCGGAACTGAAGCGGAACTTGAGCGGAACTCATTAAAAGTGGCGGAGAATGTGTGGAACTTAATGGAAGTGGAGCGGAGCTGGGTGAAAGTGGAACGGAACTGGCGGAATTGAAGCGGAACTTGAGCGGAACTCATTTAAAGTGGCGGGAATTGAGTGGAAGTCATTGCAAGTAAAGCGGTGTACTAGGTGGAGGTGGAGCGGAACTGGCGGAACTGGAGCGGAACTTGAGCGGACCTCATTGAAAGTGGCGAGAATTGAGTGGAAGACAGTGAAAGTGTAGCGGAACTAGGTGGAAGTGGAGCGAAACTGGCGGAACAGAAGCGGAACTTCAGCGGAACTCATTAAAAGTGGCGGGAATTGAGTGGAAGTCATTGGAAGTAAAGCGGTGAACTAGGTGGAGGTGATGCTGAACTGGCGGAACTGAAGCCGAACTTAGCGGAACTCATTAAAAGTGGCGGGGATTGTGTGAAAGTAATTGGATGTAAAGCGGTGAACTAGGTGGAGGTGAAGCGGAACTGGTGGAACTGAAGCGGAACTAAAGCGGAACTCATTCCAAATTTCAAATTTTCAAATTTAAAATTATTTATTTGTTAACATAGGTAACATTAGGTCTTACAATTGATAGGGATCTCTATGTTTTGCCTCTCGGCATACAAATAGCCACAAAATAGCATGCAGCATGCATTATTTACAAAATATTGTATAAGATTATTTAACTAAATATGTCAAAAATTAATTATTAAATAAATTTATATAATACTATATTGCACTAAATAATTATTAATAATAAGATTAATTAAAAAGTCAATCTTAGCTTACTGCTCAAGTCCTACTTAAAATTATACAATAGTAATAAAATGTCAAGAGTGTGATAGAAGAAATTCATGAACAGAATAATATGCTTTTGAGACTAGAAAATTGTACAACTTTGTTTTGAACTGGTTTATATTATCTAATTTTAATATGTCGTTCGACAGTCTGTTGTATAGATTTGGTGCCATTCCAAACACGCTTTCCCTCAATAAGGCTGTTTCGCATGACCTATAGTTTATTTTGTACTGATGACGAATACTATTAAACTTAGTAAACTGACCTAAGTTCCGCTTAACATATAATGCTACCTCATATATATACAGACACGGAAAAGTTAGAATTTTCATTTCAATGAAAAGAGGTTTATGCGTTTCTGGGATTTGAATACCACACACTGACCGTAAGCCTTTCTTTTGAGCTAGAAACATAGAGGTTTTCCCTGAAGAATTACCCCAAAATATTATTCCGTATCTCAACGTCGACGTTACATAAGCATGGTAAGCGGTCAAGACTGCCGATCGATTTGCAACTTTCTGCAGATTAAATAGGGCGTGCGAATATTGGTACAGTTTCTTACAGATTACATCTACATGGCTATTCCACGTTAACTTACAGTCTAAATTTAGTCCCAAGAAAATAGTTTTGTAAGTAATATTTATGTTAGGAACTCGGTCTATTATTTGTTTGAAATTCATTATTTTAGTTTTACTTAAGTTTATAGAAAGATTATTTTGAATCAACCATTCAATTATTAATTCTATAGTTCTGTTAATATGTGTTTCATATGTGTTCTTATCCTTGATTGTAAAAATAACAGTACTATCATCGGCAAATAGCACCATTGCGTCAGATATGGCCCGCGGTAGATCATTAATATAAATGAGAAAGAGAAGGGGGCCCAGAACACTTCCTTGAGGGACGCCAGAATTAATTTGTCTACATTCTGAGGAAAAGGTCACTTCTGTTTTAGACCTTACACAAATTCGGCTTATTTGCGTGATTTGCGTTCGACCAGTCAAGTAGGATTTCAATAAGTTATAAGCGTTTGCACGCACTCCATAGTTATATAGTTTTGACAAAAGGATTTTATGGTCAACAAAGTCAAAAGCTTTTGTTAGATCCATATAAAGAGCTGAAACAGGTTATTTATTGTCTAGCTGCGTCATAACTAAATTAAGTAAATCATAAATTGCCATGTCAATAGATTTATTTTTACGAAAACCTTTCTGCTCTTTCGCAAAAATATTATAATTTTCGAAAAATGTACTTAGATTTAAATATATTACTTTTTCTATAATTTTAGCAAAGATAGGAATCAAAGCTACTGGTCTATAATTGGCTATATCCCTTTTATCCCCTTTTTTGAACATCGGTCGGACTACAGTGGTTTTTAATTTATCGGGAAATACTCCATGTTCGATGCACATGTTCACAATACAGCTAATAGGAGTTGCAATAATATTAGCAACTTTTTTTATTATCTTCGTGTTTATTTCGTCATATCCAGTGCTGTTGGTATTTTTTAAAGAGTTTATTATTATTCGAATATCATCTGGATTTGTTGGCTTCATAAAAATAGAATTAATAGAACTACATGTCATTGTTGGTTTCATAACAGTGCGATTATTATTATTATTATTTGAAACATCATTTCGTTTGTTCAAATTTACATAGTAATCATTAAATGCCTGTGCAATACTTAGAGGATCGTTAGTTATTTTTCCATTGAAGCTAATTTCTGGAATGGTTTCTTTAACCTTTAACTGACGATGTGCACGTTTCACAGACGTACTGAATTTTCTTTCGAGAATATTTTTTTAAATGTATATTATGAAAAGCTCTCGTTTCTTGTACCTTCCTCTTTTGTTATTATATAGCATCCATTCGATGCCGGCCGTCAAACTTGTGCACATTATGCCCTAAACCGAGTCATTGCCGTCTCACGGACGTCACTACGGTGTTCGTGTACTAAAAATTTGTTAAACACATATAAATATTTCGGTCGAATGTTTCTGTTAAAACGCATCCCGCAGTGTCATTATTTCTGTCATCATCCTCTAATTGAACTGATCTAGCATCCCTGAGACGCTGGGAGTGAAACTAACGCACATACATTCGTAACAATCATCGACGTCTTACAGACGCCACCTCGGTGTTAACGTATTTCACGTCTCTTTGTGACGAGCTAAAAAGTAGAAAATTCTTTCCAATAACAGTCTTAACGGCTTTTGTTTTACTAATTAGCCTCACAGCTCGTGTCCACGTGCCGACTCTGTAACTTTGGGCCCTTAACCTCCCAATATCACTTATAGCATCTTCTGACAATTTCCTCTCAGTAGTGCACAAAAAACACGATATATATATAGCGTGTAACAGTTTATTTTATTTTATTTTGATGATTAATTATTGCACTTGAGCGCTCTAATGATCATTTCTTAATATATAAGATTTTGTATTTCTTAATCATTGAGTAATTACTTAAAGAAAAAAAGTCACTGGAACATTATACCCAATTTTTTTGGTGTTTTTTCTTAAGTGTCAAATGGACTCTAAAATTTGTGTTTTTTATGAATATCTATTATTCAAATACATAAAATGATTAATTATTTGATATAAAACATGTGTATCTGAAGAACGCAAATGACATTTTTTATGATATATTTTACTTTTGACGTCTGTTAGACACCACCTCAGCGTGAGTGTTAGTCTGAACCCACGTCGTCAGGTAAAGGTTAATTTGTATATGTTTTGAACTATTTATAATATTCCAAGTGGCTTTTGACTTGTTCGCTGCATTTTTTATGTAGGCATTATTTTTAGACTTCTTTGATAATAACATAATTTTTTTAAGCCTCCTAGAGTAATTTTTAAATTCATTAATGTTATCTAGAGTTGGCTCTTGTCTACTTTTCCAAAGCAATTCTCTTTTCTTTTTGCAGCATTTCCTTATGCCTTGAGTTATCCACCTTGGCTTATTTAAGGCAGTTATTTTTTGTCTCTCAAACGGAAAACATAATTCATAAAATAATTTTAATTGTTCACTAAAATAATTAAATGCTACATTCGGATCATTAGCAATATACACTTCATTAAACTGAAGGGCATTTAAACATTCTACGAACTTCGAAATGTTTTCATTGTTAAAATTTCTTTTAGTGGTAAACCGGCGATAAAGTTTAGTGGTAAAGTGGCGGGGATTGTGTGGAAGTCAGTGGAAGGGGATATGACAGGGTGAAAGTAGAACGGAACTGGCGGAATTGAAGCGAAACTTGAGCGGAACTCATTTAAAGCGGCGAAAATTTAGTGAAAGTCAGTTAAAGTGTAGCGGAACTGGGTGGAAGTGGAGCGGAACTGGCGGAATAGAAGCGGAACTCATTAAAAGTGGCGGGAATTGAGTGGAAGTCATTGGAAGTAAAGTCATTGGAGGTGGAGCGGAACTGGCGGAATTGGAGCGGAAGTGATTGGAAGTGTGGTAGGAGTGGCGGAAATTGAGCGGAAGTGAAGTGGGATTAATTGGGATGGAGTGGAAGTCAGTGAGAGTGAAAAATTATTAAAATTTTCTGCTATGTTCTCACTGCTGAGGTGAAAAGTTGTATGAGCAACATGATTCCAAAGTTATTTGCACCTCGTGCCTTTGAGTCACTCACTACGCTCAAGATTCTAACCTAGAATCTTTCGCTTGTTCGGGACTCAAAATTAACACTCGAAGCAAAAACTAACTTTGCTCTCTTTTTGCACAAATATCTATTATTTTTTTTTATATAGTATTTCTCTTAAACTTATAAGTTATAACCTACTAGCCTTTTCCCGCGGCTTCGCCCGCGTACTATAAGTACTCAAAAAAGATACGATACCCATGTTGATTTTCAGACTTTGTGACCACATTTGCCCCTTTTGGGGGTTGAATTTTCAAAAAACCTGTATCACGTGTTTACTCATTTATCGTTAGGAATACTCCTGTGAAGTTTCGATTAAAATAGTCTAACAAATCTTGATTCGCCATACAAACTTTGGACCCCTATTTTACCCCCTTAGGGGGTGAATTTTGAAAAATCCTTTCTTAGTGCATCGCTAGACCTTATAAGGAACCTACGTGTCAAATTTGGAATCTCTAGAACCAGCGGTTTGGGCTGTGCGTTGATATGTCAGTCAGTCAGTCAGTCAGTCATTCAGTCAGTTTCTTCTTTTATAGGTTATAATTGTTGGTTAACCTAACCTTGGTTTGATAGGTTTTCTTATAGAAGTTCGCCGAGTTTCTTGCCAGTCATGAGGTCAGAGGTTAAAGGGTTAGAACCTGTGTAGCTTTTTTTCTCTTTTACTTTGATAAACTATCTGATGTGTAAAAGTGACCTTGTGGCCTGCTTACTGAATAAATTTTTGTGTTTAAGTTTGAGTTTGAGTTTATGCTAGTCTGTGTGCAATTAAGCGTACCACGCGTGCAATATTAAGTGCATCTCGAACGAGACGCGCAGCGTAAGGTGTCAAATGAAATCAGTTAGTAAATTCCGAGCATCGATCTAGGTATCAGTAAATAGAGTTCAAATATTTGACAGACAATGTAATTTTTCACGATAAATGAATAAAATAACACACACTTAAAGCTCAAATAATATGGAGATAACCTCGTAATGTTTGTTTCGTTAAAAAATATACTTTAACTCACGGTATGAGGTCCCAAATAAATAATAGTAGAAATGACCCAAATTTTGTACAAATGGTAACAATTATTTACAGCGGATATTACTGGCATGTACGTGGCACAAAACGCTAGTTGGTGTAATCTGGACACTTTTTACGAGCATTTTAAGTAATGTCCAGTCCTGTTGTAAATCAGAGGACAATACGACTTACCCCGATTAACATAAAGCCGTTTGTATTCTAAATTTGTGTTATTATGATCTTGTACAGAATATCAAACGGAATGTTGTTGTTATTCCTACATGTGATGGTTCCTGATAATTTGAAATACTAGTAGTCGATAGCGTAAGGCCAAATAGACGGACAGTTATCTTCGGAGGCTTAGAATGATAGAAAGCAATAAAGAAAAGAAAATAAATACATTTATTTAACGGCACAAATACACACAATAAACAAAGCAAGTAATAAAACAACTCAAATACGTCAAATAGGATGCATCATGCTGAGTAGGGGCTCAGCTCAGCATGATGCCGAGGCAATTTAAACCTTGGCGCTGGTTTTCAGTGAATGAGTGGTTATGTTTTTAAATTTGAAACCTGTGCACCTTTAGTTTCCACAGAAAGTTCAAAATAGATTGTGAAATGTACACATAAATGTGTAAAAGGGATCCATATACCAATTTGGGTCATGATCATGAACCACTTTTTCTGACTCTGTAACTGATCACCATATATTATAATCACATTATATTATGGTATTTGATCGAAACAGAAATAATTTAAGTATTTTTATTTTTCAAGTAAAATTGGTCTCAAATGAAGTAAATCAAGGTATTAATTAGTTCAAAATCACCCTATTAGTTTTGAGCTACGCTGTATGGAAAACGACAAGACGTCTAATTGAGTAGAGGGACCAAATTGTGTGACAAAAAAGGCTCATCCTTTAGATTCTGTATCATGGCCTTGATCACTTGCTACACGACCCCGATTTCATCCTATATATGTATGTAATTTGTTGCATAAATCTTTTTACTTTGAACGTATACAAATATTTTTTTTATTTTTTCATCGTAACAAATTATAACTCAGGGGCCCCACAGATTAACAGTTCGCCGGACGATATCGTCTGTCAGTTCATCGCAATAGATCAGGATCACACACCAATAGTCTAAATGCAGGTTTCCGACTGACGACTGAAACGAACCGATAATATGTGGCCGATTGACGATTCCGACCTGACAGATATCGGTCGGACGGTCCGTGGCCTTAGGTCAAATAAAAACAACATAGCAGGTTGTCGACCGACCGTCATCTTCTGTCAGTCGAGCGCCTAGTAATTTCAAGTGTTGCTTTTATGAACTTTTAATAGGTAGAGAGTAGCTTTTATGGGACACGCGTTCAATGGAGTTGCTTTAATGAACTTTTATTAGGTGTTACATTGAGTGTTGCTTCTATAAGATACGTTCAATAAGTGGCACATGGGAGTTGCTTTAATGAACTCTTAATAGGTGTCACATGAGCGTTGCTTTCAATGGTACACTTTCGATGGTCTCACATGAGCGTTGCTTCTATAAGATACTTTCAATGGGTGTCACACGAGCGTTGCTTCTCTAAGATACTTTCAATGTGTGTCACATGAGCTTTGCTTCTACATTTTTCGGGTTCCGTAGCCAAAACGGAACCCTTATAATTTCGTCATGTCCGTCTGTCCGTCCGTCCGTCCGTCGGTCCGTCCGTATGTCACAGCCATTTTACTCGAAAACTATACGTCGTATCTAAATAAAATTTACACATAAGGTGTATTTTGTATGCCGCTACTTAGTTATGTAGTTAAATTGGAGAAAAAAAATATTTTTAGGGGGGGCCGCTCCATACATGTAATTAAATTACAAATAAAAAAAGTTTCCTTGAACATTTTGTGATTAAGTGAATATTTTCTGAAATAATCGTTTCGAAAGTCAGAAAAATTGTGTCCCCCCTGTAACTTTTGAACCGTAAGTCCAAAAAATATGAAAAAAATTGAGGAGATGCGCCTTATCACATACTTTCTACGAAAATTGTTTTGAATGACGATAACACACTGAAGTTGGGCGCTTGTTGTCAACCATGTCGACGGTTGCTTCAACAACTCCCTTCAACCAAGGTTACGTTGCAGAATCTACGGCTATCTGCCGTCTGGCCGTAACTCAATATCTTGCTATATGTCCAGCCCATCTTCATTTTTGCCTGAGACTAAATTGTAAAGTGTCGGTCAGTTTTTTTTCTTACGGATGTCTGTGTTTCTTACTTTGTTCAATGGGTGTCACATGGACGTTGCTTTAATGAACTTTTAAAACGTGTCACATGAGCCTTGCTTTTACAAGACACTTTCAATGGGTGGCACATGTGCGTTGCTTGTATCTATAAAATACTTTCAATGGGCGTCACACGAGCGTTGCTTCTATGAGACACTTTGAATGGGTGTCTCGTCTCACATTGGCTAATATAAATTGACCTCTAATTCATTCGAAAAATATCATAGATCTATGGAATGGACTTAGATGGACGTTGGCCCGTGGCAAAGGTTTCTAAGGTTCAATGGAAAATAAATAAAATAAAATGGAAATTGTATTAAATATTGTAGTGAGTGAAGCGTCGTCGAACGCTGGCCTATAACAGCCTATAACCGCGAACCACTTCGTTCGTTCGATCTTCGTTCGTCTACTCTCTTTCATTCGAAATGTATATTCATACAAGAGCGATAGAGACGAAGATAACGAAATTTTGGTTTTTTAATTTCGCAGTAGGTCAGGTAGGCCCGTGGTTACCATCAAATTAAATGTGGCGTCTATGGCGGACGGTTTGCAATAATGTATCGTATTTCATAGATTAATGCTTGATAAGATAACAATATCCGAGTGGAGACCTTGGCTAGGAACTTGTAATTCCGGAGGGCAGTTCGCAAGGTGGGCCGACGACATTGCAATAGTGGTTGGAAAGAACTGGATGCAACAAGCCCAAAACCGTGGAAAATGGCGTGCTTATGAGGAGACCTATACCCAACGGTGGGTGAAAGAAAAAGGGTTGAAGAAGAAGAAGATAAAAATACAGTCACATTTGATGAAACAAATTAAAATATTGTTTGCAGTAATAAAAATATGCAAATATCTCAACGTAAAAAAGCACATACAATTGACGTTTGGTTTTTTCACATTTGTCAGATCAGACAGCTCGTGTGTAATGTGTTTTTTAGTTAAAGGGACGGTTTAGTGTTTTAGACCAAGGTTGTTAAATCGCTACCTAAATAAAATATTCTCTTAAAAAATCAGGCTATTGATATGTCAATCCTATACATTTTCCCAACTCACGTTTTTGCTATCCCTACCAACCCCAACTGCGGGGTGAGGTGGGGTTTTTCCACCGTTTTGTATTTATCATTAAAAGTATGAAATGAATCGACAGATAATAAATTTCTGTCAGGTACACCTTGCTGACAGAAATGTATACAATGTGTCGTAGAATGCGGTGAGGTAAGTAGGGACAAAACCTAAGTAAGTAGGGAAGTCCAAACCTGGATAAAAGTTTGTGTTTATGACGTGGCACGTTGATTATTATAAATAAAAAAATGTTCAGTCGTATGAATTTTAATATTTTATTTATTTGATTTCGAATGAATTGAACGTGTTTCAAACGTCAATTTTGACTAGTACATAACGCGGCGAGTTTTAGAGGTAAGACGTAACGCATCATACAGTATGTGGCCTTGTAACCCGAGCAAAAATTTAAAACGTAGATTCTTCTCCTCAAACTATAAAACTTTTGTTCAACAACTTTAAAAAAATATGGAGTCATACAAACTAAATAGCATTATCAATGTACGTTAAAATCCGTCCAATGACATTGCTTGTCAGTCTTGTCACCCTACAGACATAATAAATTTCGCAATCCATTGCGTATTCGAATAAACTTTAAAGTGTACTAAAAATTAAACCACAAGTTAATTTTTAAAGTCACTGAACAAACGTTGTCTAGTTTGAGGAGTAGAATCTACGATTTTATTTTTTGCTCGTGTTAAAGGCCACACACGGTATACAAGATTATCATAATTAGTCCATGTGACGCATGGACGAATGCCTCACAACCTCCTTTAATGCCGAAACTGAGTTGGACAGTTTCGAAAAGTGGTTTTATTTTGGAAACTTTATATCTACATACTGCAATCGAATAGGCTACACGTCTGAGTGTAGAACCAAGAACCGACGGCAATAGGACTCACCTCTCGCCTTCGTCATTTTTGGTACCTAAGGGTATGGTTGAGGCGAGCTCGGTTTAAAATGGAATATTGGAATCTATTTCAGGGTTGACGGTGTCAGTAAGTACACATTAAGTTGACATAAATACGTACCTACTCGTAGGTATATTCGACATTCGATGTTGAGGTTGATTCGATAAATGCGCTTTATCAAGAAAATCTTGCAGAAAAGAGCGCAATTCCACCATTTTATTCAAGCAAGTAAAGTAGACGCTTCTCGCATAAGTGCTACAATATAAAATAATATGTACTTGCAATATGTCAATAGTGAACGAGTTACAGGGTTAGGGTTTGATGCTTTAGACGACTCATTATTTATAAAATAAAACAAGTAAAAACGGATTATATTGCGTGTACTGAGCTTAAATTATATCCCGACGTTTCGAACACTTTACAGCGTTCGTGGTCAACGGGTCGACCCGTAAAGCTGCTCGGTCGAGCTGTAAAGTGTTCGAAACGTCGGGATGTAATTTAAGCTCAGTACACGCGATATAATCCGTTTTTAGTTGTTTTATTTCATGAATAACTATCGCGGCAACCGAAGACAATATTATGACTCATTATTTATTAAAATAATCTACTGGTCTTACTAGAGTCTGTCCGGAAAGACAATAGACGGAGCGCTAGCCAAGTCAGGTATAACACATAATGATAGCAACGAATCCCCTCTAGTCAGTTTGCTATACTATGCTTATTTCTAGATCTGGACATATGGCAGCTGTAAAGTGGTGGAGGTCAAAGATTACAAACCACTACAAGAAAACAAATCCTAGAGTTCTGGGTTTGATTTAATGAGAAATTACATAAATAATTAGATTATATCATTGCTGAAAATTTCTGTTGGGGGAAAGTAGTGCAAACGAAGTAATTATAATGTAATTCATAGTTTGTCACCTACTGTTTTCGTTTCTGTAACAATACGCAGTGTTTTTTTAATCTAAAGTTAAAATATAGGCCCTGTCCTTTATAACTGAGATAACTTCGACAGTTTTACCTAATTTAGTATTACTATTTTCCAAAAATTTGCTATTTTGTCACCCTGCCCTCCACCTGTCCGGATCTAGCAATCAGGATATTATAGCCATCTAACCAGACGGGTTTTGTTGCTCTCAATATTATCTGACATAGCCAGCTCTTAGTATACTATCTTTAGGACCATACTTTTTGTTCGTTGAGGTACCTACTCCGTTTTCGGTACAGTTCCGTGGTTTAAGAATATAAATACCTCAATTAATTACTATACTTTTTGTTATGGAAGAGCGGGGTCTCCTGTCACAGGTATTCAATACTTACTAGGAGACTCCAACCTCTAAATCATGTACCCTATATTATTAACAAATAAACATATTCATTTTTTTTTTCATTTTCAAATACCTTCCGGGTGAGTAATAAATGTTATAATTACCTATATAAACCCTATTATAAAACCTAATATAAATAACCTATTATAAAACATTCTTTTTTGGGCATTTACACTTAACTATGTACTATTAACGACCGGTTAGCGATCGTCGCAAGACTGACGGTCGATGTCAAATCCCATACATTTCGTCAGAAATATGACGGGTAGACGTTACTGAAACACGACTTAAGTCATGCTTTAAAGTACGTACAAGTTAAAAAAAGGCCCTTTTACTACATTTACCTGTAACGCCGTAGAGGAATGCCAACTATGGCAATTTCGAAATGAGTCTGGATTCAAATTATTAAATGTGGGCGACGCTTGCGGGCTTGCTTAGCCGGGCTTGTAGGTATTTTAATAACATCGGCTAATGTACAGTCGGGTTCATAAATATATGAGCAAATCCAAGGCTTAAAAAATAAATAAGCATAGATAAATATGCATCTGAACAGATTTCTGAATCAAAAATATGTGTACATATCACTTGTCATATTAATCTGAGCAAGTCTCACAATAATATGTAAGCAACTGAAAACTCATAAATATCTGTACTAATATTTTTCAAAATTATTTAACCAAGTGAAGGTACACAAATACCTACGCAAAATTTATAATTCAATATTCAATGCAATGAACATGAATCATAATTTGTACATATATGATCGACAATTGAAGATTGACTTCAAGAACAGCTTATAATTTTAAAATGATGTAAGGGGCCAGTCATTAAAGTTGACAACAACCTCTTTTAAGTCGATCATAAATCGGAAACAGCAACAAATACTAATAACACTTTTATGACGTCACACTTAAAGTGAATGAGACAAATGAATGATTTGACAGTATCCCTTACAGCACCGGCTGATACGATCGTGCGTTCAACTTTTAAAAAATCTAGTTTGAAAAATAATCAAGTTTGCCGCTTCAGTACGGCATCGACCGATCGTGCGTTCGATTATTATTCATTTTAAACCCACGTGCGTTTAGTTAGGGGGCCAGTCGTCGGCGCGGTGAGCGTCAAGCAGGTACGTTTACGAGACGGACGACCAGGTCAGAAGTAGGTATTCACGAAATTTTTTAATTTGTGATTTTTAAATGTGTTATATTCGTTTTTTGTTAAATTAAAGGTTCTGCTGTCGTATAATGTAGATAATTAAAAGTTTAACCAGAAATTTTAGTATTTTTTTTGTGCCTAAACTTATAACGCACGATCGTGCGGGTCAGGACGCAAGTCGACAAATTTAAATTGTGTTGACTATGATAAATTGAAAATATGATCAATCAAAAGCGTTTTTTTTAATCATTTCATGTAAAACATGTAAGAAATCTAAAATTGTATTAAAAAATGTTTATTAACTCCTTTTAACTCTGTAATTTACCCTTATATTTAAAAAAAAATAATAACAACTTTACTAGGGGTCGCATCGAAATGAAACGATCGTGCGGGTGGGTTTTCACAAAATTTTTTGGGGGGAGATTTTTTTTTGTATTTTTTGTCTTTTTATGGGCCTGAAATGCACCGAAAAATGCAACTTGAAACCAAAACTCCAAATAAAAATTTCTCGTGCTGTAAGGGGTATGGTACTCTTTTTGATGATTGTCAAACTGTTAAGTCTTATAGTCGGTGGTGTACACTTATTTATACGGAAAATGATGATGATGGAATTTCCATTTGTAGAGCTAATTCTTTAGGCTCTAAGCTTAATTTAAGAAGAGGAGCCAATCAAATTTCTGATGCAAATTTTTGACGAAGTGGGGGGTGCCCCCCATAATTATTAAAAATAAAATAGAGCTTATATTCAAGTTTGATATCATTTTCGTGTAAAGCAAAGATGCCGAATTCATTTTTGGTATTTTATTTATACCTTTCCATGTAAGAAAACTGAGAAAACATAAAAAATATGAAATCAATGTTTGATATTTTTTTGAATAAATGCCTATATTTTATTTATTTATAGTCGTAACATGAAAAATATATTTTCACGATAAAGCCCTGTTATTCCCCTTTATAAAAAGTATATAAATCCTATATTGGTTATAATATCTTTAATGAAAAAAATAATATTAATAGGTCTGTTATCAACCACAATCTAATTATGTAGGAAAAACGATGTGGTTTGAGCTCTAATACTTGCCTAATTATATATTTCACAACTAAGTGGACGTCAACCATTTTAAACGCTATTATTTACCTTACCTTAGTATGCTTGTTATAATCCGTAAGTGAAATAAAGAGATCGTTTAGAAGATACCGGAACCGGTTACCAATAAAGGGGTATTAGATCGAGTGAGTATTTGGTAGGGTTGTTTTTAAAAACTATCAATTTGGTAAGCACATTGCGTTACCCAAAGGTAAGCGCTTGTCGGGTACGGATTGGAGGAGGAGAGCAGAATATCGAGCACAGTGGCGTGCCATGGGAGAGGCCTATGTCCAGCAGTGGACTGATACTGGCTGCTACTGCTGCTGCTAATAATGATAATGTAGCGCTTACCGAAATGAAAATCCAAAATGACGCTTACCTATCAAGCTGATTTCATCTCTATTTCTAAGACATTATACAGGGACATAACACTGAATATAGGGTAACCATATAACTTTGTAACCATATTATAGGGTTACCCTATCGAAAAGAGTTATCAAATAGATGAGTTCTCCGGTCCCTGTTATCTAGTGACGTTTTCAAGTGAAAGGTACATCATTGGGGATTATCAATAAGGGCTCGTTCATTTTTTTAGAGAGAAAACTTAAGTAGTAGTTATACATCTTCAACTGAGGACAGTCTGTTGGCGAATAGTGCGCTCTAAAATAAAAATAACAATTTTGTGTTATACCTACTTAGACATTACACAAACTTATTTGAAAATTTGTTAATTTATTATAACTAATATTTACATAACTAAATGCAAGTCTGCATATCTACATGCTTCATCCCACATCTCCATAATTTTGTGGTTGAAATTTTACCCTCGTCCTGTTGACAAATTGATCCGATATCTGGTGCACACGTTAAGTTCTGATAACAATTACATTTTAATAGATTCAGTATCATTGTAAATCCAAGATGGCTGCCGCTACAGAATGCCGCGTATTACATATTTCTTAACAACCCCCTCCATCAAGTATAAAATGAAAGGGATTTACTAGTAGAACACAGTGCATTGCGGATCATAAAGTAAGCGGAGTTTAGACAGTTTTAGTAACATAACAACTTGAAAAGAAAATAAGTATTGTTTAGGTAAATTCAAAAGCTTTTATTAAAAATAAACAATGCTATAGATAATGTACAAAAAGCTATAAAATTATTCGGTAGGTTCTAGGTACCAGTCATCACACCACTCTTCTCATCAATGTAGCTAGAGCATTGAAAAGACAAAAAACTAAAATCGTAGGGCTCTTGAATCTTTTATCAACGGACAACGCTTAATATCATTATATTATATATGAACTTAGGTCAGGTCCGCTACGCTAGTGGTGTGATAAATGGTACCTAGGACCTATCGATTATTTTAGCCTTGAGTACATTACCTGCATCATTATTTTCAATTAAACCGTTTAATATACGACGTATAACATACTAATTTAACTACTATTAGAAACGGGGTGTTTACCTAACTCAAATATACATGGTATACCATAAATACCATACCAATAATAATATTTTAATAGTATCTAGTCAAAACAGAAAATAATTATTTTACTTATTTTATTTATGGCCTGGGTACGAGACTTTCAAGCCAAATCTTAACTCTGATTATAATGAATTACACCTATAACAATTATTTTCCTCACTTCCCACAAAAGTAGGAACATTCATATTTTTTTTACAAAAACGGTTGAAGTTACCAAAAAATTTTCAATGAAGGAAATATTCTTCATGAAATTCTCTACAATTCTTGCCTTCGAAGTATGTTGCTAAGACTTATAGTTTTCAATGTATGTGTCGCGAAAATATTAACCCCCCCTTTTTACCCCCACCGCACCATAAATTTAGGTGGCTCTGCTTCCTAAAATGGCCTATGGGTCCTAAAGTCTCACTATGCAAAAGGAGATCCCATCATCACTAAAATCCGTATAATGCCCTTTGTTGTCGTATGCACCACCGACTATTATGTTTGTTTAGATATTTATGAGACCCCGGACTCTTGTGGCAATGACGTCACAATAGGGTGATTTGGGGAGTAAACGGGACGGTGCTATGAAACACGGTTAAAAACTCGGTTGTTAACCGAATACATTAAATTAGACATTTTTAACAATATTACTTAGTAAGTTGATCAATATTATCGTTTGCTATATTACTTGCAAACCATGCATTTATACGTTAAACTGGCATTGGTTTTGTCGGCCACTCGCTCCTTGTTCGTCACAAATGTCACCAAGCCAGTTTAAAGTACGATTGTATGGTTTGCACTAAAAAATAATATTGATCAACTTACTAGATAATTTTGTTGAAAATATCTAATTAAAATGTATTCGGTTAACAACCGAGTTTTTAACCGTCCCGTTTACTCCCCAAATCACCCTATTGTGACGTCATTGCCACAAGAGTCCGGGGTCTATAATTATGAACTTCCACGTGTTCACATAAAATTGTAAAACGTTAGTACAGTCGCCATCAAATACATCGAAGCGACCAAGGTACTCAAAAATATCTGAACATGCACTTTATCGCCTTGACAATAGGGGCGTTGTTCAAATATTTGTGACCACCTTGGCCGCTCAGATATATCTGATGGCGACTGTACATACAGTCACCATCAAATATATCGGAGCGGCCAGGGTACTCAAAAATATCTGAACATGCACTTTATCGCCTTGACAATAGGGGCGTTGTTCAGATATTTGTGACCACCTTGGCCGCTCCGATATATCTGATGGCGACTGTACTACGTATTAGTACGTTATGTGCTAATACATGCTTATAATTATTTGAAAAAAGTTTTGCGTAGGTATTTGTGTACTTCCACTTGGTTACATAATTTTGAAAAATATAAGTACTTACAGATATTTATGAGTTTTCAGTTGATTACATATTACATAGGTTGCTACTTATATATCCGGAAACAAAAAAACAAACAAACGTACACGGCTGAAAATGGTTTTATTGTTTTTCAAAGTATTCCCCTTGATGATCTATGCACTTTTGCATTCGCGTGAACCAATTTTTAAAGCACTTCTGCCACTCCGCCTGAGGTACCTCCATAACGTGTTGTTTGAATGCGTCGACAGCATCTTCAGCGGTCGAAAATCGTTGACCGCGTAATTTATTCTTTATATTTGGAAATAAATAAAAATCGTTGGGTGCCAAGTCAGGGCTGTACGGCGGATGACCCGTTAATTCCACATTTTGACCCTCCAAAAATAGAGTTGTTTCGCGTGACGTATGACAGCTGGCATTGTCATGATGAAGAATGATTCTTCGTCGCTGGTTAGTTTTACGAATTTGTTCAAATACTTCCGGTAAGCAAATGGTCGTGTACCACTCTGAATTAACCGTTCTACGGTTTTCTAGTGGCACTGTAGCTACATGGCCATTAATACCGAAGAAGCAGGCCACCATTTGTTTCAATGTACTTTTTGCACGAGTAACTTTCGTAGGGTTCGGCTCATTTTGAAACACCCATACCGTTGATTGTTGCTTCTTTTCGGGATCGTATGCCCAGACCCAGGATTCGTCACCTGTATAGATGTTATAAACGGCTTTTGAGTCACCACGGTTATATTTTTTTAACATTTTATTGCACCATTCGACGCGAGCATCTTTTTGCTCTTTTGTTAAGTTGTGGGGTATCCAACGCGAACAAATTTTTTTTACAGCCAAATAATTATGTAATATGCTATTAATGCTGGTCATAGAAATACCCAGAGTCGCCTCTATCTCGCGGTACGTAACATGTCGGTCGTCCATTATAAGTTTTCGCACAGCCTCGATATTTTGTTGTACAACGACCGATTTCGGGCGACCTGCCTTAACTCGTCCGTAAGCATACTACGTCCACGATTGAACTCACTAAACCAGTGATACACAGTAGTTTTAGATGGGGTTTCATCACCAAAAGTTGAAGTTACTTGATCTATGCACTGTTGTTGCGTTAAACCACGCCGAAAATCATAATAAATCATAGCACGAATATTTTCACGAGTGAGTTCCATTCTTGCTGCGAGATGACATTTAAAACCCGTCAAAAATAAAACACGAGCGTTAATAAGAAAGAAAAAATATACCGGCTAGTACTTAAAAAAGTTCAAATTTTACCATGGAGGTCAAATATGCTATTTAAGAAGATTGTAATCCCGGTTTCCGGATATATAAATAGCAGCCCGTATTGTGAGACTTGCTCAGATTAATATGACAGGTGACATGTACACATATTTTTGATTGTTAAATCTGTTCAGATGCATATTGTACCTTTCCATGCTCATTTATTTTTGAAGCCTCGGTTTTGCTCATATATTTATGAACTCGACTGTACATACCTATCTCATTGATTTACTTATTTTCATCTCGATAACTCATTAATTGCCTACGTATGGAGCAGGTATTACATAAATTGTAAGTTCATAAACAGTTGGCAGCCTTTAAAAAATCTGTTACTTATTTTTAACTTACACGTAACCAAATTTAGCTGTTACAGAATAGTTGATATCTGTAATCTATTTACGCTATGGGTTAGGTACAGTCGACTACAAAGAGATACAAATGCGTGCACTTTTCACCTTATTGCGTTGTAATTAGGTCCAAAAGTGGATACACCTCTTTGTAGACCGTACAACGCAAACAGACTTTCGAATTAGGCACGTACATCTAGACACGCGGCAGCGTGTCAAACCAAGTTCAAGCAAAGGAACTGGCTAGCCAGCGCCGAGTGTATATTACACGATCCACTTGGTGCCACTTTTGACCCTTCTATAACTCAAAACCTCTATAACGTAAACACATAAAACTACGTGTGTTTAATTATATCCATAAGGACATCTAGAAGCCCAAATTTCATGAAGCTAGCTCAAACGGTTATAAATATATGAAGGTCAAAAAGTCGTAAATTTTAGCACTGACTGACTGACTGACATATAATACCTAAATCTAACCTACTTCCAGATGACCTAGAAGGATAAAATTTGGAATCCAGCTCGGTAATTGTGTGTAAGCGTAAGATATATGTATTATTATATTTGCTATATAACAGAAATATAAAAATAAAATAAGTGGTGTCCCCATACAAAAAACTTGTAATACGCGCTAAACGACCGGCCAACGGTGTGTCGTCGGCGGCGCGCGGCACCACATAATTATACACAGAACAGAAGTAAATCTACATAAAATCGCTCCCGAGCAACACATAAAACATAGGCACCGCTTACGAATACCGATTTAGTTATTTATTGTTTTATTACATTTATGTTCATCCTGCTTCGTTCTCAACGATGAATTAAATGATTGTCATACTATAACCACAAACGTTCTTCGTGCCTGAACCAGTAACAGTATAAAACTGAAGTGAATTCATGAGATTCAATGAATAAATAAATATTCTTTATACAACCCGATCGCTATAAGAGAGAATGTAGACAATAGCATAAAAAAGAAAACCATGCAGCGGAAACGCAAGAAAAAACATTAAATCTCTATACCTGCCTAGTTTTCTTTACAAAAAGTAATGATATCCCACCAAAAACATAAATGTAAAAAAGGAGAGCTAAGTTCAATACAAAAATTATGCTTGGCTGTGGGCTTCGCCGCAAAAAGAATGGAGATCTAAATGAGTGGCAAGTTCTATGCAAAATCCAAATATGTATTTATAGGAACGAAATAACATTATGAACAAGTATTAAACTCTATTTCTTTGCTTTATTGGATACCTATAACAATTGTTGTTATTTAAAAATGTGAGATCTTAAAGTAGGTTAGATTTGACTTGGCCAGCTTTAATCAGAATTAAAAAATATATATATATATATGTTGAATAACTTTATAAAATGACTGATGTAATGAAAACTGGCCAATTCAAATCTAACCTACTTTAAGATCTCACATTTTTAAATAACAGCAATTGTTATCCAATAAAGCAAAGAAATAGAGTTTAATACTTGTTCATAATGTTATTTTGTTCCTATAATACATATTTGGATTTTGTATAGAACTTGGCACTCATTTAGATCTCCATTCTTTTTGCGGCGAAGCCCACAGCCAAGCATAATTTTTGTATCGAACTTGACTCTCCGTTTTTCACATGTATGTTTTTGGTGAGATACGTACTTACATGATACCTACAATATCATTCTACTTATATTCTCCGAAAACAAATCCATAGTATTACATCAAGTTAAAGTGTAACTTTAACTTGCTGGTTGTAATTACCTACAACCTATGTATTCAACCACACGACAAGATATAAGTCAAAGTTTGTCTCTCGGGAACTTAATAGATAATACCTAAGTCAAACAAACTTCGCAACTTTTGAACTCAAGTCTAGAGTTACTTTTCTTATATTCACAAAGGTACCTGCTTTATTCACAGTGAAACTGCAAACGCAGTAACTTGAACCTTGAAATTCATCTGTTAGGGTCGCGTTTCATTAGTCTGGCGGATTCTTTTCTATTGACCGTATGAGGGCTGGGAGCAAGTGTGACTACGGAACCGTGAAAAGTTAAAAAAACAACGTCCCGTCTGTGCTTCCGCGCCAGGACTAGCAAACTGCTCAATTTTCGCATTTCAAAGGCCAAAAGAGTTTTAAATGCTGGCATCGTGTGTGAAATATTATTATGTCTGTTTCGATAATAGGTACCACGCGGGAAACTTATTACGTACCTATGTTTAATTAGGAAATAGGTACATTTGCATGTTGTGCTATTAAATGGTACCTAGCAACTGTTTTTTAATTGACTTCAAGATTTCAAAAGAGGAGGTTCTCAATTCGGCGTGTATGGTTTTTTTGTGTTTGTTACTCCATAACTCCGTCATGTCTGAACCGGTTTTGAAAATTCCTTTTTTATTGTAAGTATATGTATACAGATTGGTCCCGTTTTTGTCAAAACGCAGTTCTGATGATGGGATCCATGAGGAATCGAGGGTACTCCTTAAATATAAAGGCATACATGTAGTGATTTTTATATTTTTATCAACAAATCCATCATTTTCATTCAAAACAGTGACATTTGATGAAGTAGAACTGCTGATGATGATCAGAACAGAACTCTTCAACGACGCATAGCGCACGTTTTGCGATTTGTCCGCTTCGCTGTGTTTGTTAAGCAAGTTATTTCATTGCATGGAGTCTAAGAGTACACCATCTACAATAATCCTTCACCGGCTTCTCCCACTGAAGACGGTATTTTTTCTTAAAAATTATCTTAGTGAAAACTAGTCTTTAATTTTAAAAAGAGCTCTTAAAACCGTGAACATGTAGCGCACCAATCGACTTTTTGTATTTTAAGATATTAACTTGAAAAATGAAACCTAAAACGGGTTTTAACCTAATTTGGTTTTAAACAGTAATAATAAACTAATTAAACTTAGATTTCTCCAGGAAACAAAACGTCAATGTACAATACAAATTTTGGCCTCAATGTACAATAGTTTAAATTATTAATTGTTGCGCTACTTACTCATCATTCTCCTTTGAGTCTAGGGTCCGCTTGGCAACCTTATCCCAGGAATTGGCGTAGGCACTAGTTTTTACGAAAGCGACTGCCATCGGACCTTCCAACCCAGAGGGGAAACTAGGCCGGCCTGCCTAGGATTAGGTCCGGTTTCCTGACGATGTTTCCCTTCACCGAAAAGCGACTGGTAAATATCAAATGATATCACGTACAAAGGTTCCAAAAATAGTAGTTTATCTACACTCATACTGTAAGTACTCTAAAATGCGTTCAAAAACCGTAGACAATGACAAGCATTACAACAAACGATTTAACTATGATAAGTTTCTTATCTGCGGCAGTAACGTAATTTTAACTCTGCATGCTCAAATATTGTTAAGCAATGAGTTTCAAATTTGGAACATCGAATTTGATAACATAATGTTACCGCCATGGCCAACTCGATTGGTCCCGCGCGAGCGCCGGCACAATCGAGTTGGCCATGACGGTACAATGGCGATCATTCTATGGTTTCCGAACACTTAATTTAATATATATAATATGAGTGTAGATAAAGCAGTGTATGCAACTGTACGTAATTAGGCCTTAAAACACTCGTGTGATCTTATGAAATTCGCCTGCGGCTCATTTCATAAAACCACACTCGTGTTTTAAGGACCCTTATTACGTAACAGTTACATAAACTTCTATTATATAACTGTTACGTAATAAGTTTCAAATTTGGAACATCGAATTTGATAACATAATGTTACCGCCATGGCCAACTCGATTGGTCCCGCGCGAGCGCCGGCACAATCGAGTTGGCCATGACGGTACAATGGCGGTCATTCTATGGTTTCCGAACACTTAATTTAATATATATAATATGAGTGTAGATAAAGCAGTGTATGCAACTGTACGTAATTAGGCCTTAAAACACTCGTGTGATCTTATTATGAAATTCGCTTGCGGCTCATTTCATAAAACCACACTCATGTTTTAAGGCCCCTTATTACGTAACAGTTACATACACTACTATTATGTAACTGTTACGTAATAAGGGTCCTTAAAACATGAGTGTGGTTTTATGAAATGAGCCGCAGGCGAATTTCATAATAAGATCACACGAGTGTTTTAAGGCCTAATTACGTACAGTTGCATACACTGCTTTATCTACACTCATATTATTTATTCTAAATGCCTTATTTGGAAACCATAGAATGGCCGCCATCGCACCGCCACCATGGCCAACTTTCGTGTGCCGGCGGTCGCGCGGGCGCGTGTCGGGCTGTCGGCGGATCCCCGGGAGGGTGCAAGTGTACATTATGTTATCAAAACTCATAGCACATCAATAATTGAGCATGAAAAGTTAAAATTACGTTACTGCTACGGATAAAAAGCTTATCATAGTAAAATCGGTCGTGGTAATACTAGCCATTGCCTACCGTTTTCGAACACGTTTTAGAGAACTTACAATATGAGTGTAGATAAACTCAGTAGTATACGAGCCTGGGTTTGAACCCGAGAACTCGATCCGGATTGAAAGTCTGTCGTTTTACCGCTAGGCCACAAACGTCAGCGGTTCGATTTGTTACGCTACTTACTATTTAACTAAATAAAACCAGTCAAGAGCGTGTCGGGCCACGCTCAGTGTAGGGTTCCGTAGTTTTCCGTCCGTCACAGTAAGTGTCCCCACTTAAGAGTTTAAATAATGGGCTATTTGTTACATTGAGTTGACATATTTATTAAGTACAGAACCCTAAAACCCTAAAAACGGGCCCACAAAGGACGGTGATGATAACTAAAGAAAGAGTTATAGATTCCAACTACACATTGAAAGTTCGAAAAAATGTTGTCTATTTAAGTCCCACCACGAGTAGTGGGAAGGGGTTGTATAGGTCGATTCACTAAAGCTGGCACGAATGGAATGAATGAGTGAATGATAATATTTATGTGTGCGTCACAAAATGATTACATACAGGTTGATACAACAAGTGATTATTGAAAACGTATTTGTAGACAAACTAGATGCATAACCGCCCAAATTCAGCAGTATAAAGAATACTATAAAATATTCCTATAGGGTACGTACGTTTTTGGATCAGGGTCTTAGCTTAAAAAACACCTACATATCATGTGGATATTTAATCTTTATCTGTAAGTACAAAGGTATTAATCTACAACTGTGTTTTTTACATTTTATACAACTTGAGAAGAAATCTAATTAATTTTATGAATATTTTAATTTTAAGTTAACGCCATATTATATAAATTATAAACTTAAGTCCCTTGTGAACAACGCGGTGAAGATCGAGAGTGTGTCGACTAGGGTCGTGTACCTTATACTCAGAATATCCAAGAGGTACTCGTTGAAGGTCATACAGGTGTATGCGCCGACTTCGGCACACTCCGATGACGAGGTGGAGGCTATGTATGAGGATATATCGAAGGCCATGCATAGTTCCAAAACCTACTTCACCGTTGTTATGGGGGACTTCAACGCGAAACTGGGCAAGAGAGATGGTGTAGAGCTGAGAGTGGGGCAATTTGGATTTGGAAGTCGGAACCACCGGGGCCAACTACTGGCTGGCTTCTTGGAGAAGGAGCCCGACACGCTCTTGGCCGGTTATTTTTACATAAAATGTTATCAACATGAGGTTCTCAATTCGTCAGGATCTTTATTTTTACTATTTTTTCATAATGTTCACCGATTGCAACTTTTTTTTAAACAGGTAAATTACGTATTTCGTCATACATATTCAAAGCTAGGAAAAGGGGCGAAAACTGTCAGTACTTCATCCATCCATCCATATTTTTATTTCGTCGTAGGATATAGGATTACCTAAGAAAACCAAATTGTTGAAATTTCAAATGTACAAATAACACTTCTAGTTTAAAACGTCCTAGAACTACGTCCATATGTAAAGTGTTAGGTGATTCTTAATTTATTTGGTTATTTTGTCAACATGACAGTTCGACTTTTAGTGATCAATTGATCATTGCGGATCATAGGTTTATTTCTTATTTTTTAGGTCTATTGTATAATCACAAAATGATAGGATTCAGGATGTTGTTGATTCTCTAAAGTATAGGCAGTGCGCTACTGTTACACATCCCACCTGCGTCGACGCCGACACGTTGGCGAAGTCCTTTAATTTATTTATCAGCAAATAAGCCGGAGCGGCACCCGACATCCGAAATCACTACAAGACTATTAAATATAGTTGTCGTTCGTCTAACTATTGTTGTTACCGAGGCAATCGATCCGTGAAGCAAGGGGCACGGAGCCTCACGACCTAACAAACGGACAAGGGAAGCTAAAGATGCTCCAGCAAGCCGCCGGTTTTCAGAACACAACGCAGGATTGCGGCTTTGCCGCTTCTTGCATATAATGATGTTTTTATTTCTATTTATAAGTCAGGTATATGTACCAGTAATTTTTAGTAGTACTTATAAGTTTCTAGTATGTGACAATATTACTTTAAAATGCTACTTCGCAATAAATAATTCTTTAATATAATTATGTACATTATTATTTCAAAGTGCCCTGTATAATTCTGGATGTTTTTTAAGTCAGCATTATTTTATAGAACTTGGATGAAATAATTCGAAGACTCCGGCATGTAACGCAGTTGTTACTTCTTGAATATAAAATAATACACCTTCCTGAGATAAATAGTTTCGTCTTGCCTGTGATAAATTAGCTGCTACAGCCATGTGCAGCAAACAATCATAAATGAATGATGCACAAAACCTGTAAAAGATGTTTCAATATTATTTGTTATTTTTCACAGTTTCATTGTAATTATTATGATTGAAAATGAAAGTGTTTTTAACTACGAGTATCATATCAAATTTCAACTACTTACCATTCATTTTAGGTTAGAGTTGGTATTTTTGTGTCGATTTAAAATCAGATTAATTGACTATTAATACATAAATCTCACAAATATTCAGCAGTTCTTGGGTCTAGATTTCTTTTTTAAAATTATTCTTATTGAAGTGTTGATGTGGATATTTCTATTTCTCATATCGACTTGAAATTTACCGTTTCGTTTTCCAGTTCCAGTTATCATACTATGCAGTCTTATTAACAAATTATGCTTAATATAAGGCTTTGTCGATATTATTTCGTCAACTAATAATATATAATAACACAATAAATACGAATGGTTTTCACTTTCACCATGTTTTTGACATCTCACCTTATAATTTGATAGTGAAAGAGTTTTCTACAGTCGATACGGTATTTTTCGGTGACGTAAGTCAAATTAGTGTCTTATGGTAACGTTTTAATAAAACCTATCGATAACAAACTGTACTGACCTTCAGTACGTTAACATGACAGACCACATTCGACGTGCCGCATACATCCGTCTCTTCCTACCTATGAGACGGATGTATGCAGCGCATTAAACGTAATCCGACATGAAATGTCAGCATAGATCGTTTGTATGTGTTGCTCATCAAGTTAAATACAATCTGGAGGTCATACTTCGACCACAAAGTGAGGCCGAAAGAGATGGTAATGTGGGGGGCTGCATCTCATTCTAAGTAGAGTGACCATATGTTCTATGATGTATGTGGGATTGGGATAGTATGAAGATAAATATAAAATAAAATATGCTTGTCGTCTAGTAAGTATTGTCCAGAAAGAGAAGTCTCATAGTTCATATGGGAACTTATACATTCTACTGACTTGAGGAGCTGGCCACTTCAGATACGTTGGCGCAATAATGAGAGCAGATAACCTCTCTAATTAGTTTACTATTTTAAACTTATTGCTAGATCCAGGCATCTGGCAGCTATTTATCGGAGGACGTCAGAGTGACAGACCAGCAAAATATTTCAGTTAATAGGTAAAAACTGTCGAAGCCCATCGCTAATATAATAACAAAAAAGTAAAAACATTGCGTATCGCTACGGAAAAAAAAACAGTAGGTAGGCGACAAACAATACATTAACGTAACGTCATTTTGCACTATTTTCCCCCAACAGAAACTCCTGAAAATTATATAATCTTATTAATTACATGATACTGCACGGCATCAAACCTAGAACTGCAAGATATTTATTTCTTACAACTCGTTTGCATAACACCGATGAACAATTGCCAGATGTCCGCGTCTTAAAATAGGGGATAGTTAGTGTAGCAAACTAAAACTAAGTAAGTACAGGGGCTTCGTAGCTCTCACTATTGTGTCATATCTGATGTGGACAGTTTTCCGACTTTAATATACTTAAAGGTAAATAAAGAAAACACCAATACATCAAACTGCTCAGTGGTTGACTGGAAGAGATCTCTTCCATGTACAAATATTGTATATTCTTCCTGTTGTATTTTTCTTTGTTGTACAATAAAGTATATTTTAACGGCCTCCTAGCCTAGTCGGTAGTGACCCTGCCTATGAAGCAGGAGGTCCCGGGATCGAATCCTGGTCAGGGCATTTATTTGTGTTTATCACGGATATTTGCTCCTGAGTTATGGATGTTTTCTATGTATTTAAGTATTTATATGTATATATCTCTTACTTATATCGTCGTCTAGTACCGACAACACAAGCCTTATTGAGCTTACTGTGGGACTAGGTTGATTAGTGTAAGATTGTCCCATAATATTTATTTAATATTTATTTATTATACTGCCACTACATTTTTTGTATGGCCTTGTGCCATTTTAGGACCATTTCGAAAGGGCCTAAAAAGACCCGCGGGCCACTCCTGTCCTGTGTAAGTAATACGTAGGAAAAGACCATGCACTTATGTACATTTTTTGTAAAAACAACAAAACCGACCCGCAGCTTGCCGACATCACAGTCACCCTATTGTTCGACAATCTTAACTTGTTGTTAAATCGTAAAATTGAATGATTGTGGATTACCGGTGAAAGGAAAGTCTACTTTATTGTAAAGTCTCACCCCTGCACCCTTTTACGCAACATATCTTGACCATTTTTACTTAAAGATGTTGTTACGAAATGTTGTTGAGCTGAGCGTCGTCATTTGAAATAATATCAGTGACATATTATGTCAGTGATGGGACTGATGGGATGGGGATACCAGACCGTATTTTAAATATTACAAAACTTACTAGTGTTTGCAATATTAATTGCAATTCTTTAATTTAATGAATGAAAAATATTTACGTCGTAAAAAAATTCAAAGCAGCTAAAAGGGAACAAAGTATTAATTCAAATCTTGCAATAAATTATTATAAGTAGGAAGTAACTTCTAGTGTGTTACTAAAATAAATAAATAAATAAATAGATATTATAGGACAATCTTACACAAATCGACCTAGGCCCACAGTAAGCTCAATAAGGCTTGTGTTATAGGTACTAGACGACGATATATATAATAGATAAATATGGATAAATACTTAAATACATAGAAAACATCCATAACTCAGGAACAAATATCTGTGATAAACACACAAATAAATGCCCTGGCCAGGATTCGAACCCGGGACCTCCTGCTTCGTAGGCAGGGTCACTACCGACTGGGCTAGGAGGCCGTTTAAAATAAATGTATATAAATAAAACCACATTGGTAAGTTTCATAAGTTGGCAGCATTGTGCGAGTGAGACACCGCCCCCTACATTATGCTCTCTATCGGACCGTTTTTATCACTTTTTACTAGTGACCTATGAACGACTCTTTTGCTCGGTAATAAGGTTCAACTGTGTTTAGGGAAATATACTAAAAGTACTATCCGGATTGTCTTCTGATCCGTGGTGTTGCTGTCCAAACTGAAGGAAAACGATTCGAAGCCCGATTATTCGTTAACGCCTATAGAAAAATATTCAGAATTTACTACATGACTCGTGGTAGAGGTACTGGTTTACGGCCTAGCAAGCATATGAAACACCCACAAAAAGTAGGGCAATTTTTCAGAGCTAGTACGGTTTCTATGCTTATTATTGTTCACTGCTCATATAATTGTCTACAGTTCTAAACCTTTAGATAAAATGTACTTTAGGAAGTAAAACCTTTTTGGCTTACCTATACAATCTGTTTCGGTTGGTGTGAAGGATGTGACGTTTGTCACGTCACGTCATTTTGTAAAGTATTGAAATCTACACAAACGAAACAAACAATCGAGTTTTCGTTAGCGAATTGCGTAAAGGATAATTTAACTCATGGTATGGCAGTAATTTTTAGTTCTATAAGTGACCGCTAGAGGCTCTGCACAAATTCTCCATACAAATAATTTACAGATTCGTGATCGAATCCCGAATTGGGCTTATTTGTCTGACATGTGGTAGAGGTACAGCGTCATTTAGTAATTTAAATACTGCAGTATTGCTGTTACTAAAATAGTCTTCGTTAAAATCTCCAAATATATTACAAGAACTTATATGAGCAAGAGAGTTCAAATTCCCAAATCAAATCGACCCTGCAGTAAAACACAGCGTAATTTGCATTAACACGTTTGATTTTGCAGATTAAGTAGATTATTTTAAATTAGAAACTTGGTCCTTCGAGCCGGATATAATGTAATTAAGAACAATAATCAGATTATTTAAAATTAGCACTTCACAGAAAAATGACGATAATGATATAGATATAAAGATATTTCACATTCAATAATTTCCTTAGTATCGTAGACCCGGATAGAATGTTATTAAGAATAATAATCAGATTATTTAAAATTAGCACTTCACATAAAAATGACGATAATGATATTGACATAAATATATTTAAAATTCAATAATTTCCTTAGTATCGTAGACCCGGATAGAATGTAATTAAGAATAATAGTCAGATTATTTCAAATTAGCACTTCACATAAAAATGACGATAATGATATAGATATAAAGATATTTAACATTCAATAATTACCTTAGTATCGTAGACGTCTACTTTCCGCACGAAAGGAAAATAAAACGAGGGAGTACTAGCAAAACTAGTAAGTACAAATAAAGACTCGGCTGGTAATTTGGCTGCGGGGAAAGTAATGGATTAATGAGGCGAGTGATATGGATGGTGACAGATGATTCGCTGGATGAGAGTAGCCTAAATTCAGGAGCCAGGTCTTTGTACGCCCGTCAAATGAGGCAATTAGAATTTTGGGGATTTAGGGTTAATATAAAAATGCGGATCGCAGATATGTAAGAATGGTAACAACAATATAGAACTAAAGCACGGCAAATAAAATGCGAAGTCCTTAATTAAACTCTAGAACACTTCACGGAGTGATACGCCGCTTTCACCTGGTGAACCACGCGAAATGCGGGCTCAAGTCCTTCGGAGGCGACTGGCGGCCGTATCCCAGAGCGACACTCCGGTTTCACCTGGTGAGCCCAGCGAAATGCGGGCTCGAGTCCTTTAGAGGCGACTGGCGGCCGTATTCCAGGGCGATACGCCGGTTTCACCTGGTGAGCCACGCGAAATGCGGGCTTAAGTCCTTTGGAAGCGGCTGGCGGCTGTATCCCAACCGCGACAGGCGATATCCAATATCTGCGTTGGACAGTATCGCGGGTCCGGCCGCAAACGCTTGACGCCCCTCCGACGCGGTACACGCACGCACTTGGCGTTGGATATCACAAAATACTAATTCCAATCACGCCCAAAAAAAATCAAACTCAGATTAAAATAGGAAAAATGGGATGTCGAAAATGGATTATGACAACTGCACACCTCGAGGTTCACAATCTATCTCTCTTCTCGACTAAAACAAAAACTATTCCAAACTCCTACAAAATTTGAATTTAAAATTGATCCTCTTTTCTTAGTCGTCAGCTTCTTTCAAAATAAAAAAGGACACATGATATGGTGATCATATTTTGATATCGGCGCCACATATCTATAAGTAGACGAACCACGATCTAAGCTACCCTGACTCGCGCAACTTGGCCGGTAAACAAACTAATCGCGCGGATAGTCCCAAGGGACACCGCGAGATGTAGCTGGCGTTCTTTCGGCTTGCTACAAGATATAATACAAGCAATACTTAGCGAACAATTTTATTATTATTATTAGACAACGAACGACAAAAGACAACTAAGACAATACGAGCACGACAAAGGAGATCGTCAATTCCAGGCCCACTTGCGATATGGTCTCGTACGAGTATATGGTTTGTTCTTAAATTTTAAGCAAATACCCATCTTATTACGAAACTAGACAAAATATTGCATGAAAATGAAACGGGAATTAGAAATACAAAATAAAAAGTAATTTTGTTGATCCTTCCGCGATCCAAATAGTGCTTAATAAGTTGTTAACGTCTTTACAGCATTGACATAAGGTTAACTTTACCTGGACTGAGACGAAACGGACATTTTCAGAAAGGAGTTACGTTTACTTTGCTAATCTAGTTTATGATTCTAGTTCGACACTGTCAATGTATGACGTCACCGTCATCCAAGTCTGAATGAAGTCCGCATGAAGTTATAATTTTAAACTGGAGTGTACTCTTCGGCCACAAAGTAGGGCCGAAAGAAAGGGTACAATAGGGAACTGCGTCCCGTTTTGACTTAGGGCGTTATGACGGCATTATACTCGTATCATAACTCTTTCGATAACGAAATGCATTTTCTTTTCAATTTGGTAATGTCGGATACTAGTATGGATCTATAAAAAGTGGATGTGATTGTTGCACTTTTTCCCTAACCAGAGATGAACCTTATTACCGTGCAAAACAGTCTTTCATAGGTGACTAGAAAAACGGTCCGATAGAGGGGATAATATGGGGGCGGTGCCTCACTCGCACTCGTTACAAAATTGACACACATTGAATTTTTGACTTGTAGTCATGCTGGCAATATTGTCTAATTCTAATGACGTCATAACTACCTAAGTCAAAACGATACGCAGCTCCCTATATTACTCTCTCTTTCGGCCTCACTTTGTGGCCCAAGAGTATACTCCAGTTTAAAATTATAACTTCATATATACTTTCGCACTAACAGTGCTAAACCTTATATCACTTTGTAATAAGTGCTACGATTGTTTAGTTAATAGTAGCAATGATGGTTTGACAGCCATTATCTTTGTTTACCCAAATACAGGAAATCAGCGGCAGGATCAAAATATGACTTTTTATTATTTTATTATGATTTTCGTTTCATTATCATGTCAGATTTTGTAGATATGCTTTACAAAACCGGTAGTTATTTTGTGTTATACTGAAGATCATAAACATGTACGCTTTTAAATATTGTCCTTATCATATTCATGTTTATTCATCCCCGATTTCTCAATTTTCCCGTTAGATTTCATGATTATTTTATGACCGCCCTGATCTAGAAATTAAGGCGAATGTTTTGATAACTATTTCATAATTATATGCACCTTTATGAGCTGGGGCAAATCGCCTAACAAAAATTGACGATCTCAGTCGATCTCTAATTATTCAATTGCTTGAACCATTTTTTACCGTTTTTACTTTATTTGAAAGCACGTCATTTCATTGTGATTTTGTAGAAATTACAGGTACAATAAACACCTGCTTATACGGTTAAATTACAAACTTAGTCCAGAAATTATTCTGTAATTTTTTTTCAAAAACTATTCAACCTATCAAGTTCAAAATAATTTTCCTAGAAAGTTTTTATAAAGTCCTACTTTTGAGATTTTTTTCATATTTTTAAAACTTATGGTTCAAAAGTTAGAGGGGGGAGACACATTTTTTTTTACTTCTGGAGCGATTATTTTCGAAAATATTTACATTATCAAATTATTTAGTAAACCCCTATTCATTTTTAAATACCTATTCAACAATATATCACATGTTAGGGTTGAAATGAAAAAAAAAATCACTCCCCACTTTACGTATAGGGGAGGTACCCTAATAAAAAAAAACATATTTTATTTTATCACTTTGTCGGCGTGATTGATATACATATTAGTACCAAATTTCAGCTTTCTAGTGCTAACGGTCACTGAGATTATCCGCGGACGGACGGACGGAGAGACAAGGCGAAACTATAAGGGTTCCTAGTTGACTACGGAACCCAAAAAAGTAAGCATGTAATTAACACTTATTAAACTAGAAAAAAAATTCGATCATTCAAGGAAGCCCCTTGTAAGTATTTAATCCAGTTTTTTCGGTAACATACCTTTCAATGACCATGCTTTTACCCAATTGGTATCACTATTTTTCAAAGTACAATCTTGTTATTTCGTTAAGCCTAGCTATTTCGAAATTAGGTACATATTTGTATAATTGTAAATACCCATTGGTGTAGTTAATTTACTTAAGTTTTTTTTTATTCTTTTCACCTCACGGAGCCACCGGCATTCCGGTAAAAGGATATCGGGCATTGAGAGCCCCACGTACATGGTGATTTAGGACAACCCCCACCTGGCAGGCACGCCCAGGGCACTTAATTAATAGAAAGGGAGGTATTTACTTAACGTTCTAACAGTTTAGGATCGGTATATATTGTCTGAGTTAATAAAAAGGAACAATTTCGTAATGTTAATTGTTGGAACTTATGTACGAAACATAGGTTTAAAGAAATTTTATTCTTATAAAGGAATACATAAATTGAACTAAATGAGAACTTTATAACATATTACAAGAAATTTAAGCGTGCACACTTGTCTTATGCTTATACATTTTTTATTGATACATTTGTGCCACTTCGACTGAGAAGGGAAAATCCAATATTTTTTTGTTGTATACTTACACCCGATGATTCTATATGTACTTCGTAATAATATAGGTAGTAATTCCCTTTTAACGTATTTAATACAAATATCGGATTCTCCGTTTGCTTTCCGGGTTTCTAATTGATGTTGTATTTCTTTCAGTGTTTCCCTTTTCCCTTATTTGATATAGTGTTTGATCGGAGTATATCTTAACATTGGGGGCAGTTGAATTGGTTTTATGCTAACATTATTATTTAATTATACTTATATATACACATACATTATATATAACTGTATCTACTCACGGCAAGTTTTGTCACTGCTACATGCTGCACTCGGAGCCGATCACAGTGTCTTTCCGCTTTGTGAAGGAAAGCCGCTACACACAGAGGGTTCGCCTAACAAATGTTCATTTTCTCTCCACTGCATAATAAATATAACGTTCAAAAACTATAATCCGATACCAGGGCCCGATTCGACATGCCAAACTGTGAGAGGTGGATGTCACACTTGTATCGCTAGTGGATAGAGTGATATCCATCTGTCCACACGTGTCCACATCTGTCAAGCTGTAAGTAGATCTCGCTAGAGCGTTTTGTCTATGGCTATGGCCACCATTTTAGATATCACTCTTGATCACTCAACTGTCACAAATCCATCCACCCCAAATTTCAACTGTCACAAAAGTGTGATATCATAGTTGTCTCGCAAGCGACTGTCAGTTAAACCATGTCGAATCGAGGCCCAGTTTTGTTATCGTGTAGAACCTCCTCCTTTCAATCCGATTAAAATATGTGGTATCTTCTTCTTCCTCGCCTGCTTCCATTAGGTAGTTGGGGTCAGCTTCTTCGTTCGTAGGCGCCAAGGTTTTCTTTCTTGGTTTTCTGTGTGTTCAGCTATGCGCGATCCATATAGTTGTTAACGTGGTGGCGTGGCGTAACGGGGGGATAATATAAATATAAGTAGTTATTTATTATACAAGTGAGCAAAGTTGTTGTTTAATCTCTCGTGGTTATGTTGAGACTCAATCTAGCGAGTGGCTCAATAATTTGAATTTTGAGCGTGCGAGGGCCTCTTGTGAGGGGCACTAGAGTTGATTATTCTTTCTTGCCAAGTGTAATTCATAATTTTTAACAAACAAAAAGTGCAAGTATAGGGCTCTTTTACAAAAAATTCTAGGCAGACGGTTTTGGCCACTTTAAGGAGAGTTTGTCTATTAAGACGTCCGTCATTTTGTGTCAATAAGGAATTATGACACTCGTTATGTGCTGAGTAATTGAAAATATATTACTATATTTATATGAATCTCCGCTGTTAAGATTCTGATATTAGATCAATTTTTTTCTTTAATTATATGTCAGGCCCAGGAGCCAGTTTTGGCCACTATTTTCCATGACTCCTGACAACTGAATGATAACAATTACATGACAGATGACAGTGCCATCTGTACTGCCATAACGTATTCTTATATCCATACTAATATTATAAATGGGAAAGTGTATGTGTGTGTTTGTTTGTCCGTCTTTCACGGCAAAACGGGGCGACGAATTGACGTGATTTTTTAAGTGGAGATAGTCGAAGGGATGTCCCTCCCTTCAGGGATGGAGAGTGACATAGGCTACTTTTTGTCTCTTTTTAACTCCCCACTTCCCTAAAATGGGGAGTGGAAGTTTGTATGGAGCATTACGGGGGGCAATCAGGAAAAGGGAATCGTGTTACCCCGAATTTAACGCGAGCGAAGCTGCGGGCAAAAGCTATTTAACTATAAACCATAGCCTTGTAAATTTGTCTATACCTCAATAAAGTTGAAAATGGCCAAAACCGGCACAGTGGCCACAACCAGGGCATCTGCCCTAATGTAGTAAACTTCTTGTCAAAAAAATATTATCTATTTTCACTGTTGAGTGACTTTTTCAAGCTTCAAATCTTTTATATAAAAAACTATTTATATTTGACTTCCCGGATATTGTCTTGCATTTAGAATGACTATTAGTATTGATAAAAAAATGAGACAGATTATATCATAAGAAAGATGGAGTAGCCATGTCTGTCATTTCCGATACAAAAAAAGTCTGCCGATTTTTGCGGGGGAGAGGAACGTCAAATGTATGGTTATTCATACGTAACGTACAAATAGCTACGTCAGAGAAACGTCAAACCAGTGGCATATGTTTTCGGCAGAGGGGAACGCCTGTCAATGGCGACTCCGGTTGGTTGAATTCTCAAAGTAACAAACAGATTGAAATATTTCAGGGACACAGATAGGACTCTCTAGTCCTCCCCCTCCACCTCCCACGACACTGAAACTAGTTCTATAAGTCTCCTAGATGAGATATGTATAATTAGTCACGTCTTTAATGGGGGAACTCGAAATGCTGATGCTGGAATCCAAAAAAAGTAGCAAAGTATTTTTTTTTTTTAGTCCGGTTCTAGTATGATAAAAGTCTCCTAGATTTCCTTTGTTCCTCGAAGCAGGGGAGGGATAAGGCTATACAATAATTCGGTGCTGCAAGCCCCCGTGCATGGCCTTGTCAGTGGCAGCAGCATCATAAGATTGTAGATGTATGCCAAAACAAAGTAACATACGATAAATAAATACTACCTAAACAAAAACTTAACACATATAACAAAAAATAAATGAATAGAGATGAAAAATAGTTCAGCGAAAGAAAGAAGAGCTACTGGAATCATGAAAATGATCGATATCAGACGAAATTAATATCAAGGAAAACCAAAGCAATATTTCTCACCTCAGTAAACTTATACGGCAAAGCATGAGAAAAGAAAGGAAAGTAAAAAGAATGAAAAAAATAGAAGAAGAGATTCAAAAAACAGGTGAAACTAAAAAAGCATTGAAACAATTATTATGTGTATGAAAAAGAATGAATCTCAAGACTAAACATACTCGCCCTAACCTACAAAACGCAGGGAAATTCAAGGACTAGCTACAAGGTATTACAAAGTCCTCTTTTCAAGTACAGACACTCATCAAGAAACAGATATTGTCAACAACAACGCTACTCGATTTGAAAAGGTACCACCTATCCTTGCAGTTGAAATACAAAACGCGATTAAAGCACAAAAATTGGAGAAAGCACCAGGACCGGACCAACTTCCAAACTAGCTGACGAGAGACACGATGGAAGAGCTAAGGCCACTTCTAGCCAAGTAATTTCACGATATCATCAGCTCCTGTACCATTCCAAAGCAGTGGGGAGAATCTCACATCATTCTCCTGCACAAAAAAGGAGCTAAGGACGAGGGTCGCAAAAGTGATTTTAGAAAGATTATCCAAAGTACTAGACGAGAACCAACCTGTGGAACAAGCATGCTACAGAAAAAAGTACCATCGACCACATCCACACAATTAAACTAATCATGGAAAAATATTACATTACTAGCTGTGCCCGTGGCGCCGCCCGCGTGGAATTCGGTCTTTGTCAGTAAGCGGCTAATTCACCCTTAATTTCTCTCCCAAAGACCTTCAAGTTCCGCCTCCAGGGGGACCTAGAGGCGGAACTTGAAGGTCTTGAAGTTAAGTTGACAGATGGATACGCTAGAGGACAGTAGTTCAGATAAAATATTTTACAATTACCACTAAATAAAACTACACTCCAATCCTCCAGTTAAATCAGTCTAAGAATGAAAAAGTAAGAACAGGCGCGGTTGCAGCCCAAAATTGGGCAGGGGGGGGGGGGGGGGTAACTATGAAATTCGGGGGGTCACTAATACTGATATGATTTTTTGAGGGGGTAATGCATTTTTCTATTTGACGTGAATGATTTCGGGGGTGGGGGGGGGGGGGTCATGTCCCATGTAACCCCCTCACCCCATCGGACCGATCGGACCGCGCCTGGGTAAGAAATGAAATGAACGCATAAAAATCCATACTTCATATCATAACCTAACAACTTATTAACGAAAATATATTAACAACGAACTTAGGTCTAATATTAGTTAGAAGACTTAGAAGTAAGATTAGAGAAAAGGAGAATAGATATCAAAATTGTGAGGCTGAGTATTTACATGCACTGTCACTAAAATTTGTTGATATCCGTACCCCCACTTTTAAACTTAGAGTTAATTTGGCAAAATCCTTCCTTAGTGGATTAAACTTGTCACAACGTATTAATTTCAGCGCCATCTGTTAGTTAAGCAGGGTACTCGTTAGTCTTAGGACATATCTGGAAAAAAGTTTGCACCTCCTTCCTAAGTAGCGCCCATAAGATTCAAGTGCAAAATTAACTCAATCGAGTGTAGTGTCTACCTCCCTTTGACGGGGATTTTCTTGATAATTGTAATTAGTAATCCTTAAGGGGTGACTTTTGGGATAAAAATGCAAAAAAAAATCCGACCAAGACCATGTCCATGGGCCATGTTCAGTGTAGGGTTCCGTAATTGCCGCCCTGTTAAATAACATCCGTTCTAAAGGTCGTTTATTAAGGGATATACTAATAATTGCGTGGTGGGTTAATTGTTTGGCGTTGTAATTATACTGTCCGGCACTTACATCCTTTTCCTATGCGTTTTTGACTGACAACTCAAAAACAGCTGAACCGATTTTATTCAATATTGTTTTTATTGAAAAACGTGGTCGCTTACTAAACGTGGTCGCTTACTATGGTGTCGCGAATATCGCGAAGCAGTTCGTGCTTGCCGGTTTTTCGGATAGATGGCGGTGGCAGTCACGTTCGATCTCAATATCGCTTTTAGTATGGACGTATTTTTTATGGGTGAATTGTAGGGTAGATACACGGACGACGGGAGGAGAGAAGGTTGTGCGCGAACTAATCAATGGTAAGCGCTTTAATATTTATCTTTCTACTCGTATCAGTTCATGGACTTTCTTACTGTGTTATTATGATGATCATGTATCTTGTGTTATTTACCAGCGTGTATCAGTGCTCAGAGAGATCTTTGATCCCAGTGAGTTGTCAATGGTTATGAACTCAGGGTAACCATAGTGTGAGGAACGGGGTCGCTGTAAGGGGAGGTGGAGGCGACTATTTAGCCCAAGATACCAGATGGATAAACACGAGAGGCTCATGTCCGTAGTAGTAATCAAAGGAGATATCGTCAGCTCACACCATCAACGTCCAGGCCGTGTCTACGTATAGTACCTGCGTGTCGGTTAACATATTATATCATTCGTATTCTCTAGTCAGTAAACGCATCGGCTCAGTATACCAGAAAAACATGGTGAAGCTGACGACATGGTGGTGATGTGCTGGGATTGGTTAGATCCATCCGTGCCATATTTAAGTCAGCTAAATTGAAAGTAGCACTGTGTCGGTTGATACTTGTCGGGTATAGCTACACAATATAATACATAAAAGGATCAACTGAAAAGTCTGTTTCAGTTTTAAGATTGTTGAGAAAATTAAAGGCAAAACAGACTCAAATAAGCAAGCGAGCATTTACTTCAGCCCAAGTTCAGGCTATAGGAAACATTCATGGTAGCGTCGTCTCAGTCAGCCGCCGTAATTAATGTTTCATATTGTAGTGTAAATATAGTTCTAGTAACTTTGTACATAATAAAACATGTAGTTAAGACGAAAGTTTGAAGAGTCATTCGTGTTTAAATGATATTTTCCAAATTGCCTTAGAATTTACTTAAAAGTTTTGGGAAATAAGCATCGGGCAATTACATGGTGAATCTAAAGACATTCTTGTTCGAGTTGAGCTTCAAACTGAGCTACAAAAGTTTATCGTAAAAAAATTGAGCGTATTTAATTCAGACTTGTTAAACAAATCTTATCAATATTTTAAGTCTATTTCTCTGGTGTAACATTCCAAAGATAGTCCGTGGCCTTATAGTAATGATAAGACAATAAACCAAATTACTATGGCAAAACTGAGATATTTATTTTACTTTGGCGGAGATAAATAACCATTATAGGACGGCTTCGAGTTTGTGAGATAAAAATGACTAAGGTCATCGGTATGAGCTACTCCTTTAAAGTATCCACGGAACGCTAATATGGTTAAACTAGTAATGTTAAGTTTGAAGCGAAGGCTAACTCAAAAGTATATTGAGCATGGGTTCAGTCGTTTTCCTTTCATTGGACTGGGCGCTGTTAGTTAAGATAATAACAAATCACAAGGAAAACGTCAATCATTATCGCAATCGTGAGAAATTATTGTGAAAAAACGATAATTATAAAATGTACATAAGTGAATAGAAATCAGCCTCATAATCCGTTTTATTATTGTTCGTAAGAGTACAAATTGACCTCGTAGTAGGCATGTGTGCTCCTGTAGGGATCAGATACGATATACGTTGTTAACACCATTGAAAATGATATCGGCAAATAAAGGATGTCTTGAATTTAGGCGAATGAAAGATTTAAAATAAATAACGCATCTGTCATAACTCCGTGTCTACTGTAAATTGTAATCTTCATCTTTGATGCGATAAAATAAGAATTCGTGACCCTAGATTAGAACACCTTACTCTACGAACACCGAGACGATGCTAAGAGAAATTGCACAGAATAACTAATAGTACTACCGGAAATAGTATGTACATTTACTTGTCAATACAGTGTATGATGCTAAAAACTAATAAAAAACCTATGGAATTGTATTTATGCTTTTAACATGTACGTAACTGCTTACCATCAGGCGGACAGTATGCTTCGTTGCCACCGTCGTGGTATTAAAAATATATAAATAAAGCAGAGTTTAATTTGAGTTAAGTTCGAGTTTCGTCGACTCTCCATTTATTTGGCATACCTACTGTATGTATAAAGTGCATTGCACGACAAATGATTTACTTAACTAAATGCTATACATCTATCTGGTTTGAACTACAAATGTGATGCGTCACGCATAAACACGCATAAGAAGAAGTATGTTGTCTTCTTTCTGAGCCGGTTAGGTAATTGTCAAACAATACCTTTACTAAAAGAAATCCAGGCCTGCATTAAGAATCAAATATTTAATTGAAAACTTAAAAGTCGTTGTCATTGATGTTTTATTTTGTTGTGTTTCCTTGACACGAAATAATCATGTGATAAATTTAACTTAGTTAAGAAGGATACAAATAAAACAAAACAACAGAGTAATAACAACAAATTTTAATGTCAATGGTTTCCAAATTCAAGTTTCGTAGTTCGTATTGACTTTATGGAATACTATATTTGAGTAATGATCATTTGGAAATATTTATTGTAGTGTAACGTAACTTAGTGGTTAATACGCTCATCTCATTCGAGTGCTAGATATGTCCCACATGTGTAAAATGGACATATATTCCACCATGTGTCTTACTTATCAGTGCACCTATTGCAAGGAAGCTTACATAAACCGAAATTCAGTGTATTTACGAAACGGTCCAGTTCTTGGTAACACCTTTAAATAAAACTGAAACTACTCTTAACAGTGTACGCAGTGGATGTAGCACAGTTATTTACGCTTTCCTTAAAATATAAATATCTTGAATAAAGATGAAACATAAATAATGAAGTTAAAACTAAACAAAGAACATTAAATGTGACGAATAATAGGTTCTCATAAGTTGAGGTAATGCAACGTAAACAAAATAAATACGCAAATCTTACGTTCTACCCACTTTCTCAATCTATTTGATTTGGAGTACTTTACATGGCATAATTTGTACCATGATTTTGTGTAATTGAAACATTTTATCCATATTTGTATAAATCTGCAAATATAAGTTTGTAGAAGTTAAAATATTTCATGATACATTTACAAGGTGCTCACAGTTTAAATCTCAATGTAAGATCCGTGCCTATACGAGTATTTAGGTGCATGAAATGATATACGGGTAAATTTAAAGACTTTGTTCTTTATCTCCCGTTGGTCTTAGAAAACTTACCTCAGACCTAAATATTAACCAGTTGTTGATTCATTTGGTTTTGTTATAAACGATTTAAGTTAAAAGAACATGGTTAGAGATGTCCTAATAACTACCATTTACTTCGGTAACTGATAATTAATGTTTCGAGTGTTTTGACATTTACTAAAAATCGTTCGGGTACCTACTGTTAGTATATGGCTACATGTAGGCACAAGTTCACACAGCTCAGACATAGCTCAGAGAGTGTTTTGACATTTTCTAAAAATTGTTCGGGTACCTACCTAACTGTTAGTATATGGCTACATGTAGGCACAAGTAAACACAGCTCAGACATAGCTCAGAGAGTGTTTTGACATTTACTAAAAATCGTTCGGGTACCTACTGTTAGTATATGGCTACATGTAGGCACAAGTACACACAGCTCAAACATAGCTCAGAGAGTTGCCAGACTTAAGTGGTAGTGTGCGGGCCACATTGCTTGCAGAACCAATGGCCGATGGGGCAGAAAGGTTCTTGTAACCGCGTAACGGAATACGCAGTGTGGGAAGCCCCAGACTAGGTGGACCGACGATCTGGTTAGAGTCGCGGGAAACAGCTGGTTAAGGGCGGCGAATGACAGTTTGTTGTGGAGATCCTTGGGGAGGCTTTTATCCAGCATTGAACGTCTTTCAGCTGAAATGATGACGATGCTCATTATCCTGGCAACCCTAGCCATGTAAACACGTATTGAAAGATCTCCGATTCTTTTTAATCGCGAAATATTAGAAAACACGTCTTAAAAGTAGTGAAAGTGCATAGAAAACATAACCAAGAAACTTACCATCAATTACAACATTCGGGAGATCATTTTGAGGAACGCACAGAGCCATAGCACTAAGGTAAGAAGTTTATTTACCGTTAAACTTCACGTAATCATATATTTTGAACACGAAACTGGAAAATAACTGTTTATTTCTCAAGAAAAGTAACGGTACAATAAATAGCCACTGAACACCATTGGATGCAACACTGACAGCTGACTTATATACATTAGTGCCAACCTAACATAAACAACTTAGTGTTGCTACATCATCATTGTCAACCGAGCGTATTTAAGCACAGCTCGAACGAGCTTTAAGTAATTGAATAAATCTGCGTTTAGTTTCTGCAAAACAAAGAGTGTTTATGAAGATAGCTAACACAAACATTAAAAATGTCTGACAAAGCGAATAGGAAAAATTCTAACAGCGGCCCTAAGGATATGGGACTTGAAAATGTTAATTGCTTCAGGTGTAAATCACTGGTTGACAAAAAAAGCACAACACTATGCTCCATTTGCAAAAATAGGTATGAGTTTGACTGTGCTGGTCTGTCGGAAAAATTATATAATCGAATGAATTCAGATTCACGAAAAAAATGGAAATGTAAATCATGTCTAGCACCCAAAAAATCATCGGGTGACCAATCTAACGTAACTCTTAGGAAAAACCGTTATCTGGTAAAAATGTTAAACTGGCACCGACACCCAGTACTTTTGAGATCAGTGAGCCGGAATCACAGAAAACGCCGCCGATTGTGACTTATCCACAAAATAAGGATACAAGTCCTACTGCGGATGATCTACCTGCAACGGACAACATTTCTGCAGACACCTGTACACCCGCTAGGGAAACTCTAAATAATTTACCCCATACACCATTATCACTTACGACGGGCAGCCAGGGTGACACAAACGGGATCACTAGCGCAGGGGATTCTACTCTGGAAAGCTCATTTTGTAGCATTAGGGCAGATTCGCACCTAGAAATTAATAAGGATGGGACTGATGTATCATATGCTTTACCATCCTTCATGTCAAAAAGTCTTGATGGATCACTTATTGATACTGCTGATACTGCTTCAATACATGAAATGAAAGAAAGAATAGTAAATCTTACGTCTTCGTTAAATAGTACTCAGAACGAACTAGACAATCAAATATTGGAAAACAATGAACTTCGCAGACGAATTGAGAAGCTATCAAAGGAGAATATGCTTTTACAAACACTTAGCCTACCATCGTCCGCAGAAAAGCAGATGAACAGTGGTTCGGGCAAGAAAAAAAGGCGTTTATTTACACCACGGGCATTCGCAACAACATCGTCGCCTGACATTAATCAGTATATGGACACAGTTGATATTAAGAAAATACAAGTATTAGGAAAAAAGATAAGAGAACTTGAAAACGAACTGAGAAAGGCAGAAGTTAAGATCTCCGAACTAAGCAAACACATAGATACCTTAAACAAACAACTGGATTCTTCAAGAAAGCTACAGGAATCTTCTAATGAACCTTGTCAACTCGACCTACAACCGATGACACATGAGACATCAGTGTCTTCTGAGAATATACCTGTAAACTCCCTGTCTAGAGACATAATGCCAGGATTTCTGAGGAATGGCAAAACTCCGGAGAGGAAAGACACAATACGTAATAAACTACTTATACTAAGTAATAACAAAAGTAATAAAATTTCTAACATTGTAAGGAGGGAAACCTCACTAAATAATTACGATTGTTGTCATTTCATGATGCCTGGTGGAGATGTCCGAGCATTGATACAAAACCTAGAAGCAAAAACTGTTAGTCTTACAAAGAGTGACTATTGTGTCATTATGTTAGGAGAAAATGACGTGAGAGGTAGATACTATCGTGACTTAATGCTGTTATTATGTAATGCCATAAATTCTATAGAATACACTAACATAATCATAACAGCCCCAACTTATGTGTTAGGCCATCTAATATTTAACGCAGAAGTAGACATGTTCAATAACCTGCTATTTAATGACACATCTATACACAAACGACATTACTCCTCTGACTCAAATCTGCATTTGAACCTTGACATGTTCTCGCATAGAACCGGGCGACTTAACGACTACGGGATGGCAAACATTATAAGCCATATCGGGAACTTTATCTCCTTGAATGAAAAGGGAGTCGAAGACGTCAAACCAGTTAGTTTTAGCAAGCCTTGTGTTCAGAAAATAATAACAGACTTCTTTATTACCAATAAAAACAATCCCAGCATACCTTTGGAGGAACGGACTAAGAACATAGCTAATACGTCAATGTTTTTTCGTTAACTCTGTTGGGGGATTAAATATTTTTCATCAGAATATTTGTGGTATTAGTAATAAAATAAACGAACTTGAAATTTATATAGAAGATACTGAACATGTAGTACACTATATTTGTTTAACGGAACACTTTCTCAATCAACACTCTGCCCCCATGTTAAATTTTCCGGAGTATAATCTTGCTTCTTATAACACTTGCTTCTTATAGCTAAAAAAAGAGGAGGTTCTCTTATTCTAGCTGCAAAGGACAGGGTTACTGAGGAATTGTCATTATGTAAGCAATTGTATAGTGTGGAAAGTTTCGAAATATGTGGAATCAAGGACATTGAGACGGATCTGCACATTTTCTGCTGTTATCGCAACCCTGTTAAGAAAAATTTTGAAATATTCATTGAGAAAATGGAAGAGCTCCTTGATTATAACTTTAATAAAAAATGTGTAATATGCGGAGACTTTAATGTAAATACACTGGAGAATAGTAATGAATGTAACATCTTTCTGAACTTGTTAAAGTGTTATAATTTTAAGTTAATAATAGATGAAATAACATTCATGCGTAATAACAGTGGAACATGTATTGATCATTTTATAACTAACGTAAGTGACGACTCTATTGCTAGTACTAAAGTAGATCATAATAACTTAGCAGATGGACATGCGGGAATTTTCTGTAATCTTATGCTTGAAATGAAAAATTCTAAGAAGAGTAAAAAGCCGTTTTTGATTAGAGTAAACCGAAATATAACTAAGTTTGGCTGCAAGAATTTTAAAAGACTCTTGTGTGCAAAGAAATGGAACGACCTAGGAATAAAAGACTTCTTGAATGAAGTAGGAAGACTCTTTAAAGAATGTTTTTACCTAAGGTCTAAAAAAGTATTCCTTAACAGGAATTCTCGAAAAAAGTGGATTACAAAAGGCATTAAAGTCGCTAGCAAAATGAAGAGATTCCTTATTAATGTTGATAAAAAGAAATGTGATGAGTCAATACTAAGATATCGTGATAAGTTCATGACCACATTAAAGAAAGTTGTGAGGAAAGCTAAAAAGGTCGCCATTCAGGAGGAGATCGTATCTGCAAAGAACACCTCGAAATGCATATGGAAGGTGATCAATAGGCATAGAAATAAAACTGAAAAACAACCGCAAAATATTACTTTTAAAATTGATAACCAAATCGTTCAAGATCCGGAAGAAATAGTTCAAATCTTCTCTGAAATATTTGACAAAAAAATTGATAGCACCATGCGACTCATCGAAAGCCATCTACTTTTTAGAACAAAACGTTGCGCGGGTAAACGAAGTTATGGTTCTAAACCCAGTTTCATCATGTGAAATTAAGAAACTAGTTCGAGGTATGCAAAATAAAAAATCTTGCGGCTATGATGAGATACCGATAACTCTGATTAAAGGCTGCTTGGATGTTTTTGCCGAACCCTTGGCTCAGTTTTATAATAAATGTTTTGACATAGGTACCTTCCCTGAACAGCTAAAAGTTGCTCGAATTCTCCCAATACATAAAAAAGGTCCGAAATACGATCCCATGAACTATAGACCAATCTCTCTGCTACCAGTTCTTTCGAAGATATTCGAAAAATTAATTAAAACTCGTCTAACGGAACACTTGATCAGGTGTAAGGTTTTAAATTCGCGACAATTTGGTTTTCAAAAAGAAATCGGCACAACTGATGCGGTGGAAAAATGTATTGATGATGTAATTTTGGAACTCAACGATAAAAAACGGGTAGCAGGTTTATATCTGGATTTAAGTTCCGCTTTTGATTTGGTTGACCATAACATACTCATTCAAAAACTAAGCCACTATGGAATTCGCGGGAGATCTTTAAGCTTGCTAAATAGCTACTTAAGAAATCGAAAACAATTTGTCGAAATTAGTAGTATTCAAAATGAAATAGAGAAAACTGTAAGATCAAAATCGACTGATGTAACGAGAGGCGTGCCTCAAGGTTCCGTACTGGGCCCATTACTCTTTATATTATTTACCAATGATATGGTTAGCTACATGGCGAGAAATGTCCCAGACCTGAAAGTAGTATCATTTGCTGATGACACTAATGCCACAATATCAGCAAATAGTATGACGGAACTCAATGCTAAAATCAATGAAGCACTGAGTACATTTGATATGTGGTTTGGCGTAAATAACTTGAAGCTGAATATGGCTAAAATTAAGGTTATGCTCTTTAAAACAAATACCAAGTCTAAAGAGGTGTTATCTGTGAGGCTAAATAGTAGCGAAATAGAACAAGTCGAAGCAATAAAACTATTGGGAATTTATATTGACTCTCAACTTAAGTGGAAAAATGAGTTACAGGAGATTGAAAACAGCATATGCTCAGCCTGTTACGCCATTCGATGCTTGAGGGATGAAGTGGATATAAAACATCTGAAAATGGTCTATCACGCTTTAGTCGAATCCAAATTGAGGTACAGCATCAAGTTCTGGGGTAATGGCTTCAAGTACAATATAAATAGAGCTTTTATTCTGCAAAAACGAGCTATAAAAATAATGACACGTATGCCTCAATGGACCTCTTGTAGTAAAATTTTTGGCAAACTTCAGATTCTGACGCTACCTAGTTTGTATGTGCATGTACTACTCACATCATTTTTCAAGAATCTGCGTGAAACTGAAGAGCAGAGTAAAATTCGGTTAGCGACAAGAAAGAAAAACGTTTGTAACAGTTTTCTTCCAAAATTCCAAGTGACTAAACACTCTGTGCGTTGCCAGGCAGCATCTTTATACAATAGGCTACCAAATGAGTTGAAAACATTACGTAAGCACCATATCTTTAAAAAAAATCTTAAAGTATTTCTGTTAAAAAGATGTTACTACAACATTGATGACATATTTAAAAACTATGATTCTATTTATTAATCTGACATTGTACTCTAGTCTTAGACATTTGATTGATATTCTACCTTTTATTTTTGACTTCGTTTTTTATCTAAATATAACTTGACATTGTATCTGTATCCGAATTATAACTAAATATGCTTCTGTATTTGCGACACCCACATGGGTTCATGTTTTATGCTATGTTATCTTGTATATTTGTGTAAACATGATTGCAATAAATGACTATGACTATGACTATGACTATCATGAGGCACAAGTACGAGTGCTTAAACCAATAATACAAATACAAATATTCTTTATTGCACACCTCAATAAAATAGAACAGTACAGTACAAAGATTAAAAGTAGAGGCAGTCAACAGGCGGTTTTATCGCTAGAGAGCGATCTCTTCCAGACAACCTTGGGGTAGTAATAATAAGCTTTAAATTGGCCACTTTGTGAAATTTTTTATAATGCTAACGTATGTCATTTAAACAGAGTTGCCAATCGTGTTTGACTATATGTTTGCGGTGAAAACCTAAACATGTTATATATTTATGTTTGTACTTTTGGAAAGCAAGAAGTAGTTAATAAATACCGTGATATAGACAAATTATTAGCGGATAGTGTAAATGCAAATACATGACAAGAGTTTAACTACGGACGATTCGTTATTTCCCATCATAGCATAGCATAGTTCATATTGAAGTGAAGTGTTGGCTGGAAAGATATTTTATAATTAACGAAGATTATATTTTCTGCATAACTCAGAAAGGGCAGGTCATTGTGACAATCTGGGTTGACCTTTAAACGAAATATTCAGAAATTAAATATGAATAGTATTACCGTTACTTGTCTCCATTTCCCACAACGCGAGTAGAAGAGGGAGAAGAGGTATTCGAAACATATATAATACAAAAATACTCGTACCTATTGAAATTAAACAGTTAAAATAAAATAAAATCGAGTCTTGTGTTTGAACGTGTGACCGTAGGTTAAATTCTTTGAATAATAGAAAAACATTTTATATCCACCTACTATATGCCAGGGTGCATACCACCTTGTAACACCGTAAGGATGTTGGTTAATAAATGGTGATGACCGTATTCCATAGAAAAGACGCTCAGACTATCAAAAATATAGAAGGATAGGTACGAAACTTATCGAAACTATCTATCCTAACAAAGATCATTCTAAGTTGGTCACGCGAGCAGTGATTTAATCTGTCACTTCAAAATATTACTATTTTGAGTAACCGGTAATTAGAACGCCTATAAAGTACATGTCATGTTCGAATGTTTTTCCTTTCATTTTCATAACATCATAACGAACAGGGTTTTGGTATTTAGATATTCAATGACGATTCAAGGGTATTGCACGCACGAAAGGGATTAGTTCAATACACTTGCTGTTGAACTTAAAATGTGGTTTCGTGGTTTCAAAGAATTTCACAAGATGTGCAAGCGCAACAACAACACCCGTCTGAGAGGTCATCACTTGAAATTAGATAGCCAAAGGTCCCACAGTAACCCATACAGACACTTCCTGAGCAACCGAGTGGTATGGGCCTGGAATAAAGTACCAGAGGATGTGCTATCAGCTCAAAATGTCAACCAATTCAAGAACAGATTAGATAAGCACTTATATATTACTCGCCATTGATCATTTGTCGTGTTAACTAGATAAAATCAGTTGTACAACTGCGTGCCTGCTTATAAATAATAATAATAAATATAGCTTGTGATTAGATGCAATAACATTCATCGCAAAGAAACGTCCGCGTCAAGCCTACTCAGTGGTAGATGTATATATCTCAGATGCAAGCAACGTTTAATAAATAAAGATGATCATAAAGGTGTGATAGTCTGATAATGCAGGTAGACGCGTGAAAATGTATGTATGTAGGTAGTTAAATACTATTAAAATCAATCATAAATTAATTCTTGAAAGTGTTTTTAGGAAAACACCGTGCGACTGTAAATACCAACGTATATATTGATTGATTCTATAAAGGTACAATAATAAGTAGGTGTATGTACCAACATGCAAACGGATATTTACGGTATGTGTATGAAATTTAGTGTCGAGGCGAGGAGTAGTTGAAATTGGAAATAAATTGGACCACAGTTATAATAAAAACGGACACATTATAATGGTGTCACAAAATAAGTACCTACCAAAATAATTGAAAAACAACTTTGTTTGCGGTTGATAAGTTCTTGACCATAAAAAACGAATTCAAATATCATAAAGTCTCGCTCACGCTTACGATACGTACTACAGTGTTTGACTACAAAAATGGTTTGAAAAAAATCGCCTGTCAACTGACGATATGGTTGCTAAATGATATGTAGGGGTTTGATCCTATACCTTGTTCAGCCCAGTCTAGTGGTATCCCACGGGTACTAGATATGATCGTACTTCGCTTGTTGAGTTAAAAGAAGTCGTGAATTAGTTACTGACCTTGAATACCTTCACATTGTATATGTAAACGGAGTACAGGCAGTAGGTATGTACAATGTAGAAGGCTGATTCTCTACGGCGATGTAACTTGGTTAAACAAGCGGGTTTTTGATACCACGCTAGAAAAACAATCGAAATAATTGTTTATAGTTCAGAGTTCAATAACACTTTGGTCTTGGTTATATCCAGGTTATGTACAACTATCAGAACCCTTCCCATTATCATTGTAAATTATTAGAGTATGACTTGAAATTTACGTAAACGGCCCTTTTTATTCGTTTATTGGGGAGGGCTGTCGAGCACATACCAGTAACAAACAGATGATCTCGACAGTATTATATATAGATAGCCATCCAGTTGTAAGAACCAGTACAATAAAGTCGTAGTTGAAGTACAGATAATAGGTACATTTAAAAGAGGACATTGTACATTTTGGCATTAGCGTATGTATATCAAACATTATGCCAGAAATTAAGACATAAAAAACTGTGAAGTCAAAAGAGTTAAGGGATAATGCATTTAAAGTTTAAGACGTTCCGCGTTTAATTCGGAAGTACATTTGTTGTGCTACATTGAATTCTTGAAAGCTAACCTAGCTGTTATAGTGGTAATTAATAGAGTATTACTAATTCCTCTTAAAATTGTTCTTTGAAGGACTAGATATTCTGAACGGGTTGATATATCACTAGGATTGATAGATGCTAATTTGATTAACTTATAAAAGATTAAATTTAAGAATCATCACATTGCTTAGTCATATGAATCTTGATGTACAAGGGACAGGTTTTAACGTAAAGTATAAATCCTAACATTAGTAAATGGTTCATCCTAGAAATATACCGATTAGTTTACAAGAATCCTAACACTCAGTCCACACAGGTTACTTCTAATGTAATAAACCGTGACGGTAACCCTACTCAGCTCAGCCCAGACCTAAGTAAACGCTCAGAACAGTTTACGGGCCCTGCTTGTAATCAGCTCAACACAGGCACTGATGAACGCTCAGACCAGTCTAGGGATCCTGCTTTGATCAGATCAGCACAGCCATCGGTACTCGCTCAGACCAGTCTCAGAGGGACGCGATAGCTTGGCTCAGTTTCACAAGGCCATCCCTACTCTCAGCGGAAAGGGCAAGAAGAAAGGTTTGAGAATGGACAGCTCAGCTACATTGTTATTCACACAGACCACCAACCTCTTTAGTGCGTTAGTTGCTCTTAGGATAGAGGCGCGCTTGTCTATGTTTTGTATAGGAATCGACCGTGTCAATATATTTGACAAATAATTATCTTAGCTGTCAGATATCTGTGCTAATAGCGTTGGGGCACAGGTCGATACTTTTATAGATATTTCGATGAGATGATCTGAATAATCATTATAATCAATCAGCAGTAATATTAATAATGAGTATTTGTGGAACTTTTGTCATGATACTTTGAAACTGATAGACCACCCTCAGCCTAAACCGAAAATAGGACCTAGAAACATGACACGAGTTTCGTAGAATTCGCCTCTGAATCGTACATCTCATATCGATATGCCGCCATTCAATGTGACACATCACTCTTTGTACTGAATTTTCGAATAATTCTCAATATTATTCTTGTAAGCTAGTTTTGGTATAATACGCTCGTATATGTTACCATACCTACCATTCCGTATTTTCTTTAATTATTGCACCTATTCATGACACAAAATGGTGTTTCGAATCCATTTTATGATAATTTTAACTCCGCAAATCTCAAACTGACACTGGAGCTAACCGGGCGCAAAGCGCAAGAGTGATACAATCTTCTTAGGTCAAACATCATATCATATCTCTCATATCTAGTCCTGTGGCTCGCACATGCGCATTGCTTATCTGTGGCTATGCACAATAGAGTTCACATTACATATTAATTATTGATTCAATTGTTTACTGATACTGATTAAACTGATCTGATTTCAATGCTCCTATAATTTTATTTTTCTTAAGGGGCGGGAGTGTCGCGAATATCGCGAAGCAGTTCGTGCTTGCCGGTTTTTCGGATAGATGGCGGTGGCAGTCACGTTCGATCTCAATATCGCTTTTAGTATGGACGTATTTTTTATGGGTGAATTGTAGGGTAGATACACGGACGACGGGAGGAGAGAAGGTTGTGCGCGAACTAATCAATGGTAAGCGCTTTAATATTTATCTTTCTACTCGTATCAGTTCATGGACTTTCTTACTGTGTTATTATGATGGTCATGTATCTTGTGTTATTTACCAGCGTGTATCAGTGCTCAGAGAGATCTTTGATCCCAGTGAGTTGTCAATGGTTATGAACTCAGGGTAACCATAGTGTGAGGAACGGGGTCGCTGTAAGGGGAGGTGGAGGCGACTATTTAACCCAAGATACCAGATGGATAATCACGAGAGGCTCATGTCCGTAGTAGTAATCAAAGGAGATATCGTCAGCTCACACCATCAACGTCCAGGCCGTGTCTACGTATAGTACCTGCGTGTCGGTTAACATATTATATCATTCGTATTCTCTAGTCAGTAAACGCATCGGCTCAGTATACCAGAAAAACATGGTGAAGCTGACGACATATGGGCCTCATAAGAAGGCTCAAAGTCACTCAAAGGGCAATGGAGAGGGCTATGCTTGGAGTCTCTCTGCGTAATCGCATCAGAAATGAGGCCATCCGCAGCAGAACCAAAGTAACCGATGTAGCCCCACCAGGGTTGATTTTCGGGATTAAAACTATCTATTATCCTTTCCCGGGACTCAAACTATCTCTATACAAAATTTCATCAAAATCCGTTCAGCTGTTTTCACGTGATGCGCGATCAAATAAACAGACAAACAGATAAACAGACAAACAGACAAACAGACTAAAATTCTAAAAATGGTTGGAATGTGTTCTGTTATCGATTCTGACTCCGTAATCGACATTGTAATTAGGTCGTACAAAATTAACTTTCCACTAAAAAAGTATCCTATAATAAAAACTTTTTACAAAAAAAAGATAAACCGACTTCAAAAAGGGTAAAATAAATTATTATATTATTTATATGCGTTACAAACTGATATGTTTGAAGTCGGTGCCAAGCCAAAAAGTTACAATACCGGTCAAATCAGCTTCAAATCTGAAAATCACAAATCAGTTAATACGAACGAGGCGTATGTGTTCAGTGAATTGTTCTTCATACTATAGAACTAATTCTGGTATTGACTGTACGTAGGTTTTCATTCTAGTACAGAAAGAAAATATAATCATGCGTCTTATGATGTTTGATATCGTTAATTCCACTATTTTCTAAGGTATTTCAACACCTATTAAGTAGTAAATTGATGTCATATTTCAACCTAAACAAAATATTAAACAAACAGCAATATGCTTATCAGCGTGGAAGGTCAACGATCGACGCGGCGCGGGATGTAGTGACGAGAGTGGCCGGCCACCTGGATGGCGAGCGGCAGGTCGCAGCCATATTCTGCGACCTATCGCGCGCCTTCGAACTGGTTAGTCACCCTCTTATTCTAGCTAAACTGGAGCATTATGGCGTCACGGGCAACTTCCTAAAACTAATTGCTTCTTTTTTAAACCAACGGAAACAGCTGACGTCAGTCCGCGGTGCCCGATCTGACCTGCTCGAGTTAGGTGACATCGCGGTGCCCCAGGGTTCCGTGATTAGAAATAATTTATTTTCAATATTGATGAACGATTTCACAACCGCAACCGACGATGCCGAGATTGTGATGTTCACAGATGACGGTTGTGTAATCGTCGCGGCTGACAATCAAAACCTATTTGCAGCAAAAGTGAACAAAGTCATGAACCAGGTGGCATCTTGGTTTTCGGTCAACGGCATGATATTGAATGTAGACAAAACCAATATAGTGCATTTTTGTTTGCGAGGCAAGCATGAACAGCCACTGAATATCACCTGCAATGGCCAGCTCATCCCCCAGGTGGATCAGGTTAAATATCTAGGGCTCGTTATTGATTACAAATTATCATGGAGCCCCCAAATAGAGGAGCTATGCGCCCGTTTAGCGTCTGCCTACTTCACGCTTTGTAGACTCCGTCCCAGTCTCAACCCTATCAATATCAGAAAGGCCTACTTTTGCTATTTCCATTCTTTACTTTCATATGGTGTCGACCTGTGGGGTGATGCGGCTGACCGAATGAAACCATTCCTTGCACAGAAAAAGGCAGTGCGCTGCCTATCAGGGGTGCCATGGGATCATCCAGCTCAAGAATTATTTAAAAACTCTAAAATCCTAACACTACCGTGCCTATACGTTCTCGAAGTGGCAAAGTACGTGCGACGAAACCTATCTGATTTCTCCAACCGTGGTGACACACGAGGTAAAAACTGCAGGAGGTGTGACGAACTGCGACCTCCTTGGACACGACTTGTAAAAACGACAAAATGTCTTCACACGGTCGGACCAAAGGTTTACAATACACTACCGCAGGAAATAAAAGATGCAACCAGCTACTCTGCTTTCGTTCATAAACTTAAAAATAAACTACTCACTGAAGCCCACTACTCCCTGGATGCCTATTTCAAGTGCCAGACTATGTTATAATCAACCCATCTGTTATGGACTCACAGTACTACTACTCTACTACTTATTTAGTAACCGGTTCGTTAACCTAACAAGTCTAACGACGTTGAAAAATGTTCTAATGTACTGAACACAAAACATGTAATGTATCACCAATGTACCTAGTTATACCTTTAAGAATTAGTTTTAAAGCAATGACATGTAAAATACCTGTTTTATCAATAAATGATCATATCATATCACATCATAAGTATCGACACGATTCGGGGGGGTAAGCGCTACCAGAGCTTCGTGGATATAACGGCCTGCTCCACCGATATTCTGGACCTGGTTGACAGCTGGAGAGTGGACGAGACCCTCACATGTTCAGACCACAATGGCATACTTTTCGACATCAGGCTCGCAAAGTCAAGAGGTACCAAAATCAACAGGACCACAAGAAAGTTCAAAACAAAAAAGGCAAATTGGAAAAATTTCAGGACAGTACTGACAGACCAACTGACATTACATAACTTCACCGTCCCACAAATAGAAGGAATCAAAAGTACCATGGAAATTGACACATTAACCGAAAACTTGACAAACTCTATAACAACAGCCTGTAAGTAGAGTATGCCCAAAACCAAAACCAACGAACAGCTGTCACTACCATGGTGGACAGAAAAACTCGCGGAACTAAAAAAGAGGGTAGCCACGCGAAAACGCAGAATACGGTGCGCAGCCCCAGATCGAAGGTCGAAGGTTATCGAGGAGTACCTAAATGAGAAAGAAATCTACCAAGAGGAAGTAACCAAGGCTCAAACAGAAAGCTGGAAACAGTTTTGCTGTAAGCAGGATAGGGAAGGTGTCTGGGAAGGCATATACAGAGTGATAGGAAGAACATCTCGGAGAGAGGAAGACCTGCCGCTGAGAGCACAAGGAGAGAACCTGGATACAAAGAACTCAGTCAATTTGCTGGCAGAGACTTTTTATCCGGATGATCTCGAAGTTGAAGATGACGCTCATCAGCGGGATATAAGAAACTTGGCCGAAATGGTGAATGCCGGAGAGCAAGATGAAACTTCCGACCCGCCATTCACGATGGCGGAACTTATCACAGCAACCAGATCTTTCAATCCCAAGAAGGCACCAGGCGCAGACGGCTTCACCGCAGACATATGCCTTCAAACTATTACTAACGACTCAGACACCTACCTGTGTTTCCTAAACAAGTGCCTGGAACAAAGATATTTTCCAAAAGAGTGGAAGAAAGCAACCGTTGTAGTCCTTAGGAAGCCGGGAAAGAGCGATTAAACACACCCGAAGTCGTACAGGCCGATTGGGCTCCTGCCAATACTCGGTAAAATCTTTGAAAAGATGTTAGTGGGTAGACTGAAGTTCTATCTGCTACCTAAGCTGAGTACGCGTCAGTTCAGATTCATGCCCCAAAGGAGCACAGAGGACTCCCTCTATACACTAATGCAACACATCCATCAAAAACTGGACCAGAAGAAACTGGGGGTCCTAATTTCATTAGATATAGAGGGAGCCTTCAATAGCGCCTTTGGTCGCTGTACATTGCTACTGCGTTCGTTGGCTGGCTAGACTATATGTAGTTAAATTGAAGGAGAAAATATTTTTATGGGGGGCGCTCCATGTAACTAAATTACAAAAAACAATTTTTTCCCTAATATCAACATGTTGCACATCAATCGATAGGTGTTTAAAAATAACATCTGGTATTAGTTTGGTTCTTATTCCATTGAAGGTACGGAACCCTCTATTATGCGTGGTCCGACACGCACTTGGCCGGTTTTATGCTAGTCGCCTATGAACGACTCTTTTACTCGGTAATAATTTTCAACTATGGCTAGGGCACCGAGTAAACAATAGTACTATACAGAGGTCCCTCTTTGACGTTACGAATCAATTCATGTTGTCCCTTCTTCACGCATGGCAAGTTCTCTTTCACACTTAGGCAAACGTATCGGATACTAGTTGTCAAATTCAATGACAGAAATGCACATCCTTGGTTAGGGACAAGGTTTAAGAAAAAGATCCACTTCATATAAATCCGTGATACGAACACAGATAATACCTTGTTAGCCACTGTAAATTTATCAAAAATCTTATCGGTTGGCTTCCATATAGCGATATAGAGCCCATCTTCGAGATCATGAAAAAATAAGTCTTACTAGGTCTTAAATGGCGCTAGTATGTATAACACGATGTAAATTGTTCTTGAATAAATATCATATCATATCATATGGCGTCAAGTTGAAAATACAAGAAAATAACGTTAATTAATCAGTGGTTTTACCGCTCCAAATTTGTACTCATGGTAAATTCTACTTCAAAATAACCTACATACCAAATTCCGGTGGGAGCATACAATAGGCATGGTGAATTTTTTTCTTGTATGGTATCAATCGATTCGTTTTGTAGTGAGGATCAAAGGTCTATATGGGGCCAATTGCGTTAAAGCAACAGAAAAGTCAGAAATGAGACTTAAAGTCCGAGATTTGTATTTGTTTCTCAAAACGCTCCTAACAAAATGACGTGCAAAAGTGACGTCACGATCACATGGTTGCCCTGTTTAAAGTATGGAAAAAATATGAAATTGCTATTTTTACAGTGAAACGTTGCGTTTATGTGTATGGTTGCCATACAATTTATTTTGCAGTACATGTTAAAAATCATTTCAATTCACACTTTCAAAAATCGTAAAATTTTGCAGCTTGATATCTTTGAGCCACTTCAAAAGAATTTATAAATTTTCACTTTAGTTGGATATATTGATCATTTTGCATCTTATCAACTAAATTTTATTGCATAAATCAATATGTGTTATCATGCCTATTTTAAGATTCGAATCTAATCGCAATTTTTGCATTTGTATTATTTTTGAGCTAACCACTCCAAATTTTTTGACCATAAACTAGGCACTTCACCGCCTTATTTTAAACCGTAAAAGTTAACCTTGGACAGTTTTGAAAAAAATACTTTAAATAGTTTCAAAAATTTACTTAATTGGCACACGCATAACTGGATATCCATGTTTAAGTGGCTTATAGTTTAACATGCCGTTATAAAGTGTATAACAGGTATATGTTTTTTTTCCTGTTTTTTGTTGTTTTTTTTTCTCTTGTTTTGATTAAGATATTCTTACTTTGGGGATGTGATCGTGGCGTCAATGCGCCGTGTCGTCAAATGGTTGCAATGGAAGACCAGCGCTGGCCCTGCCGGCATTTAACGCTGAGTTGCGACGATTTCGTGGCAATTAATGTTTCGGGTTGTATATGTTATTGTTTATTATGTTTTTTGTAATTGTCATGAATAAATCTTACATTCATTCATTCATGTTTCTAAAAGAATGCTTTAAATGTTCATCCGTATATCTTTTTATTTTTGAAAAAAAAAAATGGTATTCAATATTTATATGACGTTCTAAATAAAACAATTTTTTTTAACGTCGTAGAACGCAATTTTTTTATGGAAGTTACAAAAACTATTTAAAACGGGGTATTTACTATGGGTATTTGTTTGGTCGAGGTTCCGATATATTATATGTATCGACATGTTAGAAACTAACAAACGAGTATGGTGGCAGCATTTCTCCGCTGTATCGCAAAACTTATGAGTTGAGCGAGGAAGCTGCCAGCTCTTTGGTCACCAATTGAGTCGACGAGCCTCTTTTTGCGTTCTTTAAAAAGTTACTGAGCACTGGGTCCCCACGCGCCAAAGGTCTCGACTACGAAAGGTATAAAAATGTTTTATGGGTCTTCAGTTTTTCAGCTTCTTTGGCCACCGCACCTGCTTGTTTATTGGTTCCGGTGAAGTGAGAAGCCGCCAGTGTATCTACGCATATAGCATCCCACAGGCACGCATGTGGCATTTACTTAAGTACCGCAAGAACACCTGTGTGGAGCACAAACACGGACTCAAAGCCGGAATCAGATTTCAATCAATCAGGTGCCGGTCCAGATACTATACGGTTTAAGACATTTATTTCTCAAAAAGATTTACATAAATCACTTACTGAGAAAACAATATTTATCTTAAAGCTAAATAGGAGAGGGTAAAATGCAAAAACTGGTGGACGAGTTAAGAACAAAGGCGCTCGGTAACACCAAGCGCAATGCAACAATGTAATGTTGTGCATAGGGACCAGTTAAACCGAACTACCATGTGCGTTCACTGGTTAACTTACATATGATTTGTGTGTATTCATTAAGTGCATATTTTGTGGAAAGGCCTTAGAAGACGTTTTTATTTTAGTTTTTAACTTTTTTATGTTATACATTTTTGTACATTTATATATTTTTTCTTTTTCTTTTTTTTTTAAGTATTTTAATTATTTAATGTTATTATTATTTGACTTATGTCTATCCAGTAATGATGTCAATATTTCTGTACCCATCCTTTTCTATGTATATGAATGAAGGATGAGCAAGATGAGTAGAGAAATAATGTCATTATTACTGACAGTGTCTGGAAAAGCTGTCCTAGGACAGCTAAGCCGGTAGCCAGTGCTGCGGCTTAGGAGTGAGTGACTCATAAGAAATTTGGCACAATACGTCGTCCCAGCTCCAATGGCAATTTGGATGGGTAAAACATCCTGACCCGCCAACCACTTCACCAAGCTTTTTTGGCCTCCTCTAAGCCCACAGTTCCATGGTTTGGGGGTGGGGGTCCTGTAAGATTTTAGTGACTTTACCTACGAGGCTGGCTGAGCTGTAGACGGAGGAGTGTCTTACAGTTGATGTTATGAAGCCGACTATTTCTATGGTCTTAAATCCTTATGCGCCCACCGGTATGGTCTTAAATTTGGTATTTTCTCACTAAACGGGTCTTATAGCTTCTGTAAAAATTTCGAGCAGTAAGCTCAAAAATAAATTAAGGCTCAACAAATTGCGATTTCAACTGGTCTTAAAACCTTATACGCCCACCGTAATGGCCTTAAATTTGGTAAGTATGTAGATTTTGTGGGTGGTTAAGTAAGTGGGCTTCGCCGTGTGTCAAAATTTAAGCGTAACGATAAATTAACGTATTTTTTTTTGTATTTTCAACTTGACGCCACACATACTAGCGCCCATTTACGACCTTTAAGACTTATGTTTTCAATATCTCCGTGATGGGCTCTACAACGCTGTCAACCCTATATGGAAGCCCACCGGTAATTTTAGATTTTTGATAAATTTACATTATAGCCGGCACCAGTATCTATAATGTTTAAGTAGTGAAGTATCAGATGTCAAACAATCCTTTAAGGCACTGACTACCAGGCTACCGATAGTAATGATGGAGGCGACCTCTAGTAATTGCCCCCACGAAACTTTTGCGCGAAGTTGATTTCTGACTATTCAAACTAGGTAAGATACCCCTAGAAGTAATTATAAAATTGATATGATTTTAAGACATTTTCACTGAGAGCACATTAATATTTATAATTTTTATGATTATTAATTGTAGGTATTTATTAAAAATATATAATATGATTGGCATTACCTATTTAACCTAAAGTTCAATTAACATGCCATAAAAGAAATGTCGATATCTGGCCGAGGAGCGAATGGATAAACATCAAAAAGTGCGATGAGTTGTAGGTGTTCTTCCACCCTGCTGTTGGGAATATCTCTACAGTACCCTGCATTCACTGTGCTCTGCATTATTTTGTGTAATTTGGATGCTATGTTAGAGTAGATTTCCTCAGATTAAGCAAGCCACTAGCAATAAATCTCCTACAACGCCTTGACTGTATGCGGCTGTATAGCCATTCCCCATGTACATGTGCATGTGGGATACTACATGCGTAGACACACTGGCGGCTTCTCACCTCACCGGATCCAATAAACATACAGATGCGGTGGCGAAAGCAGCTGAAAAACTGAACACCCTTAAAAAAAATCGATGTTTAAAGAAACAAGTATGTATAGTTTAAAGTGCCATGTGTAATTATATCAATTCATTATATAAGAAATATAATATGATATAATATTGGAATATAACTTACACGTAAGTCAGTCAGATACACAATTACATTTACTTGCAGTAAACGTCAACTTCTTTTTTGAAATGAAGACCCATTGGTTTTCATATCCCGAGTCTCCTAAATAGTAATTCAAAACTTGGGTCTTGTTAGTGGCAATTAGTTATAATCATGAGGATTATGACTAGTACTACTGTGCACTGTATTTATTTACCTGATATGTTTATATTTCCATAACATCCTCAACTCTCAGGATTAGGAATACCTTTGTAATATAAGAGTCTTACGTTAGATTAGAATCTATGAAGAATATGTGTAAAATTGTTTGAAGTGTCTAAAACCTTAGTTAAGTTAGGAGGCAGTAGTAGTAGCCAAGTTTGAACCCGCGATCCTTAGAGCGTAAGTCGGGCGTCTGGCCGCCAGCCTACCAGAGTTTGTTTTGATAATTACTATACTGTTGCTCCATTTTTCTACTATGTTTATCTGCGTGAAGTATCAAATGTCAAACAATCCTTTAAGGCACTGACTACCAGGCTACCGATAGAAATAACGGCCTCCTAGCCCAGTCGGTAGTGACCCTGCCTACGAAGCAGGAGGTCCCGGGTTCGAATCCTGGTCAGGGAATTTGTTTGTGTGTTTATCACAGATATTTGTTCCTGAGTTATGGATGTTTTCTATGTATTTAAGTATTTATCCATATTTATCTAATATATATTTATATATCGTCTAGTACCCATAACACAAGCCTTACTGAGCTTACTGTGGGCCTAGTTCGATTTGTGTAAGATTCATTTATTTCTCAAATTTAATTTCTTTTCTGATGTTTTTGAAATGCCTCAAACTTTCCATAGACGTTGACGTAACAAAGACTGCAGCACTATAAGTAGGTATTAAAACAGACAGGAACATTGCAAAATTAAATAATTATATTATTAATAGTTAAGTTTTCTTATTAAAATTATTTTATTGTGTATGAATGCTTTTTCACCACATCAGCACCACCGCCTATCTTGATTTTTTTAAAGCGTCAGTAAAATTGTTTTTTTTTTTTTCACAAGGGAGAACAGTTATTACTTTACGTTATAGAACGATGATTTTGAACCATAAATATTTGGCAGAATTAATTTGTTTTGTTTTATGTATTTACCTAAGCTTGTATTTTTTTGCCGTGGCGTGGTGAAAAATGTTGTAATACTCTCGGCAGCAGTTTGTTTGCTTCTAGTGCCCCCCGCAACGCTCAAGATACCACTTTTTTAACCATACACTAGTTATAATTTTGTAATCTTTCACTTTTTCGGGTCTCGATATAAACACGTGAGATAGATATCAAGGTTGTATTCTTGATATTATAATTTATTTACACTAAACCTATTCTACATAATATTTGATCTACGTGGTCGGTTTACAAGTCAATGTATTGTTTTATTTCTTGTGACAAAAAACATTTATTGGTTACAAGAAATCTTAAAATCATTCATACCAGTCATTTTTATTCAGTATGTAATATTTGTCACATATCTTTTACCCAAAGCATAGTTGCTACACCCAAAAATGCATCGTCAAATCTAAAAAATTGCTTGTAAGCCGTCTATGTAGACTACCCTAGTTCTAGCCTAGTATTGTAGCACGAAAATACACGTATGATTTACACACATACTCACACACGTATGTAGTTTCAGAAGACATTCAGAGATGTCGCTTTCAAATGAGTTTTCATAAAACGCTTCAAGGCTCTCTTTACCTACTAGAGGTAAACAAATGCCTTACGTGGGATTCCCATAATTTACTGACGTCAACGTCAAAACAATAAGATGGCGCCTATGCCAATAGAGAAATTCCTCTAGCGAGACCTGTTGATTTTGACGTAGGTGGTTAGGTGAATCAACTGTCACAAAAGTGTGATATCATAGTTGTCTCGCATGCGACTGTCAGTTATGCCATGTCGAATAGACTCCCAGGTCACAAAATAAAGTCGGACTTGTGAATTATGTCATTTTTATAGGTTAAAAAGGCGTTCGCGTACTCCACTAAGTAGGAACACGATGCTTTCAGAATAAAACCGTTAATACTGTGACGCTGGTTTATTACTTATCCAAGTGATTAGTAAAAAAGTTGTAAAGGCAAGCAAAAGTCACGTCCATCATGCTCCATCAATGACTGGAATCTAAGTAATCATTTAACGTACTCAATAATCACTATCTACTACAATTTATTACGTACAAGTCTCATAATTCACGAAAATATTTAATAATGGTCAACACATTTGAATTTATAAGAATATGTTAACTAAAAGTAAGAATTAAATAAATTAATCATGTAATCGATTAATGACGTAGGTCGAAAGCTCAGTGGCGCCATCATAGGCGGTGTTCTCGTGACGTATGATGACATAGGCCGGTAACTTCGATGCCTCGCAACAGATAGCGCTCTCGTAGGTCTTATTATACTGGTTTAGGCGCCGACGAGGTAGAGGATGCTAACAGAACTGACTTCACTTAGCATCCACCTTTCTAACAGCAAATGCTCGAGCTGCTGTAAAAAATACTCAAATCACTATAGGTGTGCCTATAATAGTTGAAAAGTTCCCTCGATTTCTCCAGGATCCCATCATCAGATCCTGACCTGATTACAATAGGACCAACTGTGAAGTATACTCTTTCAAACAAAAAAAGATTCCTTTGTATATGACATCTATATAAGTTTAAAAAAAGGTTTTTCCAAATCGGTCCAGCCGTCTTCGAATAATCGGTGAACATACCATCGGGTTCAAAATTGCATGGTCAATTTATCAATGAATTCATTCATAAATTGGCCATGCAATTCTGAACCCGATAGTACAGTCAGCATCAGAGAAAAGGACCCCCCCTTGGTAATGACATGAAAGCGTTAAGTATTTTCGTCTCATCGATTAGAAGTTAGTTTGGTCTAGTGGTTATACTATGAGGCTTCTATTATGAGGACACCGGTTCAAACCCGCCGTTGGCATCACTTTTTTTTCCTTTTTCTTTTGTTGACTGTTATATTATTATTATAGAGACATTTTCTGAAATAAGGTATACAAGAAAAAATGGGTATATTGCATGTAATAAAATTATTTTATTTATTTAATTAACAGCGTAACATTCTGTATGGTTGCGATTTATATTTATGCAGTTAACTTTAAACTTACTATTTAATAACAACGAGATCAAAAGAAACTAATTTTTGTAATCCATTATATAATTCAGCAGTAGTTTATACACTTTTCTACCTGCTTAAAAATATGGTTACTTACTAAGATTTTGAATCAAACTAAATTTACTAACAAAACACAAAATAGACATCTGGATGACATTTATATCGTGTAGAAACAGACACCTAACAGTTTGTTTATAGTTATAGATATTTCCAGAGACTTGATAGACTATCTATACATGACACAAATCTTTTACTGGGAGTGAGTCACTGAGAAAGAAACCAACATGCTAAATACCATTATTAGTCTTAGCAATATACATCTCTGTTATCACCATTTCTGATAACTTTATATACACAACTTTAGAAAAAATAACTATGTGAGATCATGTGGTGCATTAAGACATAAATACTCGTATTGAGTATCTTTATTATTGATAACTAAGGTTGTTTAATTTGACTAACTACGAAACAACAATATATTGGGAAATTGAAAGCATTGTCGAACGAACGATTTATGCTCGTTCGTTCTAATACGTTGCTACGAAACACTTGTGAGGAGTAAATACCTATCACTTCTTGAAGTCGACTTTTCATGCTCGCAACCATATTGAAACAAGCATCACTATTTCGCATTAGTTCCCAAGTTTTGTTTACCTCTTCATCCAATTTTTTTTTACTTTATTTCACTAGAGTCCCAGTTCAAAACCATTTGACCCCACAAGTTTTCTATTGGATTTAGGTCCGGACTTTTTGCCGGCCACTTAAACACCGGTATATCATTTTGTGCCTTTAACCAGTCTTGGACGATTTTGGATCGATGCACTGATAAATTATCCTGAACTAAATAAATATGGCCTTCAGGATATGCAACACGCACAGAAGGCAGCATTACGTCCTTCAAAACTTCAAGGTATCGCTCACTGTTCATTCGGCCGCCTATTTCGATCAGCTCGCCTGGCCCCATCGAAGGCATCCATCCCCAGTAACCTAAAAATAGTAAATAATTTAAAAAAATGCAATCATAAATCTCATGTAAATATAAACAATATTTACGGTATATATACTATATACAAAATTTAAATAAAAACGATTTTTTCTTACCTAGTGTTAACCGTCCGCTTGTTCTCAAATCTAACACATTTTTAGGGTTAAACCTCTGTCCACTTCTTCTCCATAAAATTTTTCGGCCATCTTTATCTGACTTGAAGCACTTTTCGTCGGTAAATATAACAATTTCGTTTTCCCAATCGAAATTTAAATAACGATTAGCAAACATTACTCTATCGGTACGGTGATCGTCAGTAAGCTTAATTTTATTCGCCGGTTTATAATTATGGATGTCTGCAGCGTGGAGGTGTCTTCGAACCGTGCTAAGCGACACTCCAAAAGTTTAAGCAGTTGATCGTGTAGTTTTAAAAGGTGCCACTGAATGAACTTCCACAATATTTCGGTGTCGCTCCGAGTCATCAGTGTAAGCAACTGGCCGAGGACCTTGACGATCGCATTCCACGTCACCCGTCGCTTGATACCTTCGTATCCATCTACGAACTGTTTTCCTCTATAATGAAAATGATAATATTTTAAACACAAAAAAAACCTGTGGCCAATATTGCAACATAATTGCAATAATTATAGTATACCTATATGACAACAAAATACATATAACAGAAATCTTACCGTTATGTCCATATCTGGTGCTATTTTTTTGATACTTTTTCCCCTCTTCCCAAAGCACAACAATTTTAGTTTTTAAAAACTTTGTTAATCGCATCATTGTTTCGAGTTATCGAACTATACAAAAACTTAGAAATTCGGATAAGTATCCGGAATAGTATTAAGAATATGTTATTAGCGAATCGAAAGAAAACCTAATGACTTGAACAGACATTATAAGGTTACCCTCAATCATAATTTAGTAAATAAGACGAAGTAAATTATTTTAAACTCAACCTTAACCTGTAGATCATAAGTTCATAACACGCATAAAGACAACAGTTAGTTTTCTAAATTAAAATTGCGGTAGTTCAACAATCCGCAACAAGAACATTATTTAACTAAACGAGAAATCTATACGAATTTCAACCTTATTTTGTAATTGATTGAGAAGTGACGTATGGATGCACAAGCATAACCCTTATCTTAATTTCGCCGGGGTATGCATCTGAGCTGATAGCCTAGGGGTATAAGCCATGGTTAGATGTTCGGCCGGCGGCGCATGGTGGGACCACGGATCAGAAGACAATCCGGATAGTACTTTTACTATATTTCCCTAACCACAGTTGAACCTTATTACCGAGCAAAACAGTCGTTCATAGGTCACTAGTAAAAAGTAATTAAAACGGTCCGATAGAGAGCATAAATGTAGGGGGCGGTGTCTCACTCGCACAATGCTGCCAACTTATGAAACTTACCAATGTGATTTTATTTATCTACATTTATTTTAGTAACACACTAGAAGTTACTTCCTACTTATAATAATTTATTGCAAGATTTGAATTAATACTTTGTTCCCTTTTAGCTGCTTTGAATTTTTTTACGACGTAAATATTATTCATTAATTAAATTAAATAATTGCAATTAATAGTGCAGACAGTAGTAAGTTTTGTAATATTTAAAATACGGTCTGGTATCCCCATCCCATCAGTCCCATCACTGACATAATATGTCACTGATATTATTTCAAATGACGCCGCTCAGCTCAACAACATTTCGTAACAACATTTTTAAGTAAAAATGGTCAAGATATGTTGCGTAAACGGGTGCAGGGGTGAGACTTTACAATAAAGTAGACTTTCCTTTCACCGGTAATCCACAATCATTCAATTTTACGATCTAACAACAAGTTAAGATTGTCAATCAATAGGGTGACTATGATGTCGGCAAGCTGCGGGTCGGTTTTGTTGTTTTTACAGAAATGTACATAAGTACACGGTCTGTGTGGCCCGCGGGTCTTTTTAGGCCTTTTCGAAAGGGTCCTAAAATGGCACAAGGCCATACAAAAAAATGTAGTAGTAGCAGTATAATAAATAAATAAATATTATGGGACAATCTTACACAAATCAACCTAGTCCCACAGTAAGCTCAATAAGGCTTGTGTTGTGGGTACTAGACGACGATATATGTAATAGATATATACATATAAATACTTAAATACAAAGAAAACATCCATAACTCAGGAACAAATATCCGTGATAAACACACAAATAAATGCCCTGACCAGGATTCGAACCCGGGACCTCCTGCTTCATAGGCAGGGTAACTACCGACTAGGCTAGGAGGCCGTTAAAATATACTTTATTGTACAACATTTGTACACAAAGAAAAGTACAACAGGAAGAATATACAATATTTGTACATGGAAGAGATCTCTTCCAGTCAACCATTGAGCAGTTTGATGTTATTGATGTTTTCTTTATTTACCTTTAAGTATATTAAAGTCGGAAAACTGTCCACATCAGATATGAAGCAATAGTGAGAGCCACGAACCCCCTGTACTTACTTACTTAGTTTTAGTTTGCTACACTAACTATAAAATGACGTTACGTTAATGTATTGTTTGTCGCCTACCTACTGTTTTCCGTAGCGATACGCAATGTTTTTACTTTTTTGTTATTATATTAGCGATAGGCTTCGACAGTTTTTACCTATTAACTGAAATATGGCTGGTCTGTCTCTCTGACGTTCTCCGATAAATAGCTGCCAGATGCCTGGATCTAGCAATAAGTTTAAAATAGTAAACTAATTAGAGGGTTTCTCTGCTCTCATTATTGCGTCAACGTATCTGAAGTAGCCAGCTCCTTAGGTCAGTAGAATGTATAAGTTCCCATATGAACTATGAGACTTCTCTTTCTGGACAATACTTACTAGACGACGAGCATATTTAATTTTATATTTATCTTCATACTATCCCAATCCCACATACATCATAGTACATATGGTCACTCTACTTAGAATGAGATATAACCCCCTACATTACCCTCTCTTTCGGCCTCACTTTGTGGTCCAAGTATTATAGTAATGGACCGAGTGTTAGGTAAGTGAAACGCTCAACGTGTGGATAATCACTGTTTAATCTTGGAAAATAGATCGCTTTATATAGGTACACAATCCTTTGTTCTTAGTTTAGGTTAATACACTGATCAAGGCCGAGGTCACAGAAAATAGAAATGATTTTTATAATATTCCGTATATGGTTGTAGCGTATCATATTACATTAGGAAAATGAACGTTGTTTTTTATTTAATTTTCTATTCGCCTTGGGTGGGCTGTGAAGTCAGCTGAGTCAGCTGTTGTTGGGTGATTCTGTACCTATTACAGTATGACCTCCAGATTGTATTTAACTTCATGGGTGGGACCGGGTTCAAATCTTGTGACAACTGCACTTAAGTGATGTCTTTTTGTTAGTTTTTCTGGGTCATGTGATTTGCTCGGAAGCTGACCAAATACCATTAAATTAAAACTGCAAATAATTTGAGTGGAAACGAGTTGGTGAAGCTCGGAAAGATATGGGTGCGGGGCGAGGGGCACGGGGAGAGGGAAGGTACTCGGGGCGAACACGTCACATCACGTGACGCGTTCGCCGTCGGGCAATAATCTTTAAGTGTTAGGGGGGGTTCCTTTTCTCTGCAGCTGACTGTACATAAAAAAAAGGAAAAACAAAGATCCCGACGAATTGATAACCTCCTACTTCGAAATCGTGAAGGCGGTATAAAATGATTGCTTAGTGTCAATACGATACGTCAAAGGTTAGTACAAAGTTTGTCGAAATCACAATTTGTTTAAATTGTCATGATTTTAATTAATATTGATATAAAAAATTAAGTGGTAAGTATTCATTATTCAAATGATCTAACGCAGTTAGGGTGGGTTGCACCAAACCGCCTGTAAAAGTAAGCCAAATGTTACGCTAATCGGAGCTACTTAACGATTGCTAACATAAATGGGTTGCACCAAGTGCAAAATACCAGAACGTAAGAGTTAAGCGGGATGCCACTGTCTAAACGCATTTCGACTCCCATTTTTATGGTAGAATATTTATTCAATATGGCAACACAACCATAAATGCCAAACTAAACTTGTCAAAATCGTCACACGAAGAAAAAAATCTAAAGAAAGGAGCGCGAACTAAACTTAACTTTGCACTCTGCAGCTTGAAAATCAAGAATATACAAACATTTAGCCATTCCTGAACATGTTTATTACTCAATCAAAAAGTGGGCTATCCATTGCGCCTTACGAGGAAATTTTTTCAAAGGATAATGCAACTTGTGCTGAGAGTGGAGTTTAAAGCGAAAGCCAGAATAGTCGGCTGGTGTATTGTGCATTATATTATAGTGAGTAAATCATCCTGCTAGTTTATTACTACTTACAGAACCCTAAACAAGTAAAGCCGTTGCTGGAAGCACCAAATGGCGAGAAGGAGCCCAATCGCAAAACAAAGGCATCACTAGTTTTAACTCTTGAAAATTCGTAAAAATAGGGTACTGAATCCCTCCAACCTGGAATGATGAGTAGCACATATGTTACACTAATGAATAATGATACACAATGTTTTTTATTTCAGGTTTGAATTTACCTTTGGTATTGAAGACAAGATGAAATCGAGGCTTGTTATGCTACTCAGTGCTTAACTCCAGGATGTTTGAAAGTAAAAATGCAGTGATTTCAAGAAATTGGTAGAATCTCAATGTAAAAATAAAGTATAATTATACTAACCTAATCAATCAGTATTTCAATTTTGATAATAAAATACATAATTATATTTATTTAGTTACCTTATTTTTGTTTTATTTATTATTCAAACACTGGCATAGGTTTCCTTTGTAGATGGAAGCAAGATCCTCCCCCCTCCAAACATATTTCTACTGCAAATATTATTCACCAGTTTTCTAGCACTTGGCATAAATAATCAATGAAACTTGACACTTGAAGTATTTTAAGTCAGGTCAATCAGTTCTTGGATAGTGTGAAGCGGACCCTTGGCCAAAGTGAGCCAGCTTATTGATCGGACAAAAAACTTCATATACTGAACCACAGATCTTTGATAATGGTTATTAACACTACTCTACTCTTGATACATGTTACAAATATTATTCAGGTAAAAGTGACCATAAAACAGTGTGGCTAGGATTCCAAAAATGTTTTCTTATCACTTGTATCTTAATAATCATAATCATTTATTTCTTTGTAATGATATATGTTTACAAGTCATACAACAGCCATGTAGGTAGGTACCTAGTTACTATTATGTTTTATTTGTAAATAGGTACCTATGCTGGTTGGGAAAGATATATGATAAAGAGAGACCTTTATTATTTATTACTAATAAATTCATAGTAAAATCATAACATAACACATATTTTATAATTGATTTTGAGCACTGATGATAGGACTAGGACTAATCAAAAATGCATGCATACATACATCATCTTAGGAAGCTTTTTCCCTTATAGAAATGTAAGTATGAAAATATATCTACTTTTTATACTTACAAAATGAAATGCATGTACTTATTTTGCGTACAGTCACCGGCAATAGTATCTTCCTACATGAACTGTACAGTGAGTACAATTTGGATTAAAAAAAGCATGTTCATAATAATGTCCGATTTAAAATATACTAATGGGGAAGGTATCTGTCAAAAGTCAGGAGGTGCCAGCATAAGTAGGCACCTACCACTAGTTTTGTTGAATGAGATTTGGCTTAAAGGGCTAAAATTAATGCCAGTAAATTCCAAATAAAACAAGAATTTGACACTATTGGTAGGACTGAGACTACAACCTATGCCGGCACCATCTGTAAACACTTGATTGGCCATAATCCTGATTGCAGCGACGAGCAGCAAATGGTAGGTAACAATTGCCATAGAAGAGCTACACACATGAAGTCAAATTAGTTAAGCCATGCTATTACCAAATTGTCAGTAGATAGTTTATTTATTTATATGGGTTTAATGTTTCAATAGATCTGTAAAATCTTTGTGTTTATTTCACAAATTAAACTGAAATACAGTGTAAGCTCTTTATCAACACTCAAGGGACCGGACATTTTGTGACATTATCACAAGTTGTCATTAAATAGAGGCCTACTGTGCTTGTTTTAAGGCAAATAATGAAATCAAATAAAAAACAAGAATTATATGAATTACTATAATGAATTTTCATACACATTTGAATTTGTGGATACCTAACCATTGTTGAACTATTTTTTTATTGTCCCACAACACATGACACTCTTATTTACTTGATTGTAAATTCCGCATCACACTTTATTTACATGTACTGTTCTGAACATTGTTTAGTTAGGTGTCGAGGCTCGATTTCTGTAGGACATTGGCGATAAATGTTTGGTGGTATAACTTCATGCCCTTATTAAAAGCATTAAAGAAACCTCTCTGATCATCTGGCATCTTTTGAATCGTATGACTTGCTCCCATCAAGTCCCGTTCGTGGCCTGTTCTACCGTGTCATAAAACTTGTTTTTCTTCTTGACCTGGTCATTCCACCGCGTCGGAGGTTTACGTTCCCTTTTGTCTTCTACCTGGCAGTATTCAAGTCAACCGTTGTTTCCAAAGGTTTGGTCTTCATTGACAAAAACAGAGTGGTTTTTTAATGGTTGTCATGATTCTGGTCCTGCTCATTCTACGGCTGTCGGCTTTCATGACAATGACTGTAGGTTCTGGTATGTTTGTGATACATAACAGAAGTCTGTACTATTTCAACCTGAAGTCACTCGGCACTCGATTTTAACTAAATAACGCACTTTTTACAAAGAATATTATGTACTTATTATTTAATACCGTTATCTGATCTGAAAATTGTGAATAAAACCAAACGTCAATCGTATACGCCTTTTTACGTTCAGATACTCGCATATATTTATTACTGCAAACAATATTTTAATATTTTTCATCAAATATCACTGTCTTTTTGTCTAATAATGCATTTATCCTTGAAATACGAGACATTTTTGCAAACTGTCAGCCATATTTAAACGTAGATTTGAGTTAACCAGTGCTCGACGGCTGGTTAAGGTTAACGTAACTTTCTGACTGCTAAAGTGCATGGTGCAACGGAAAAACGGACTTGACGTCTACTGTAACCATGATGAGTTCGTTAAGTGTGCGTGGTGCAACCCGCCCTTAATGTGGTAACATCGGTATCATGCCGCCTTCTATGCGCCGGTTAAGAAAAAAACAAAAGTGGGTACTTACTAAAACCATAAGGATTGATGACTGGGTAAGAAAAGAAAGGCAATTCAGAGCTAACGGTCAACCGACGTTGTTCTAAGAGTGTCTATGTTGTAATTATAAGGTGATGTTAAGTAATTGTGAAGTACATTATAATAAATCATAGCAAAACAAGCAGTGAGTTTTGTATTAAAATGAGTTTAGTTAAGACATTGACCAATGTGGAGAGTTTAGTAAAAGGTCCCACTTTATCGGTACGTATAAGAGACTTCATTAACTATTTATGTAGTTGGCGTATATTATGTAATTTTAGGAATACTTAAGAACTCCATATCAACATATTGTGAGTTTTTTCCCCGCATCGACACATTGATAACAAATATCTGTAACAAATTGAAATTTTATATGAATTGAGCGATATTTCTCAAAGGCGCATGATGGGACACAACACTCATTGACAGTAAAGTTGATAATCTAGAGGACTGCGAGAAAAGAAGCGGAATCATTTCACATAGTAAATACTATGAGAATTTGTTAAATTTTCTTGCTTGAACAATATTAATAAAACTAAGTAGTCGCAGCAAAAATACACATAAAGTAGTAGAACAACCGTGGAACACTTAAGCCTAGAAATTCTCGCCTCAGGCGCTATCTAACAAAACAGAGTATAATGAAGGTGGAGTATCGTAGTACCTAAAGACGGCTTCAATTAACAGCACTACCTCCATTATCCGGCAAGAGTCGCTTTACCGGCGATAACCGGCTATAACCGGCTCCCGGCACGATGCGACCGAACTAATCCCAACAAATGAGACGCGAAAGATGACGTACTCCTACTAATTGGAGAACAGAATTAACAACATGTAATGCCTTGACTCGGGCATGATTTTACGTGTTAATTATTTGTGCAGAAATCTTGCACTATTTTATGGCAAAAGCAAATGATGGACTAAACGAAGAAACGACTTGTTAAAAAAGATTCATATTATTACACGTAAATATCTGATAAGGCGGAAACAACTGGCCATGTATTTTTTTCTTAATTTAATAAAGAAATGGAAGATCTCGAAATGGAAGAGGCTCGAGCTACTCTGCACTACGCCTTGTACACAAAACTTAGAACCACTAGACTAACTAGACTGTTAGAACCACATCTAACAGTATACAGCGGCTACGTAGGAATCGAGCCTAAATTAACTTTATACCAAACTAGCTTTCCGCCAGCGACTTCGTCCGCGTATAATACGGTTCCTCATACAGAGTTTCATATCCAATTTTATCTTCTTAACTAATTTTTGTTAATCCCCGAACCATCTTCTTAATCTATTTATACTTATAGCTATACAAACTTCCAACCCCTTTTTTAACCTGTTAGAGGTTGAATTTTAAAAAACGCTGAAGTTACTTTTATTGTTTTTTAATTATTAGTAAACGTACGAAGTTTCAAATCTCTAACTCAAAAATTTAAACCCCATCCATACAAATTTTCAACCTGCTTTTTACCCCCTTAGGGGATGAATTTTGAAAAACCCCTTCTTAGTGGATATTAACGTTATAAAAACTACATATTGTGAAAAATTCAGCTCTCTAGAACCAACGGTTCGGGCTGGGCGTTGATTTAAGTGAGTCAGTCAGTCAGTCAGTCAGGACTTTTACGTTTATATATATATATATAGATAACAATAACATTTTTGTTGACTAAAACGGTAATTAAAACAGGTAAGCCCAATTTCGGAATAATCGTTCCGTGTGTCATTTTTCATTCAAAATAGGTACCAAAATGTCGCATGATTTATTCACTTTCATTTTATTTTAAATAACAAATGTAAGAATTATTTTTATTAAAAACAGATTTTTATTCTTATTCATATTCAAGTAAATTTTGGCCCAACTCTGTAAGACACACAGTGGTTCACGAGCCACCGTGTACTTTTCCGAAACGATCGACTGTTGACCTTGGTGCCATTTTGTATTTTAGACAAAACTAAAACAAATACAAATACCAAGGGCTTTGAACTAGCAGCCAATACGAAGTAGATTAATTGGACACTCTCTTCGATAAAAACATAATTAATTTAAAAACTCGTACGAGTTAAAAAAAGGAGTGAAACTTACCCGAAAATGTAATTTTGATAGCATTAAACACAAAAACGTATCACAACACATCCACAAGGCGCCGGAGCGGCTCACTAAATAGTTCGTACATGATCGGGTACGCAACGCTTCCGATTGATGTAGAGGACAGACATAAAGCTCTTTCCTTTTCTTGCACAGAACATTAGAGCCACTGTTCCCTTCCTGACCCCATATTTATTCGAAATTTGTCAACAACAAAATGTTTGTAATTTGTGATTTTATAAAATACTAGGTTTTGCCCGTGACTTTGTCTGCGTGGAATTAGTAATCCTTAGTCACCCCGACTTCTGGGATAATAGCGCAAACGAATTAAATACTAAATTTCATCTAAATACGTACAGCTGTTATTGGTTGTTGATTCACCATGTAAACTTCCACCGCTTTTATATCCCCTTAATGGATGATTTCTGAGATAAAACTATTTTATATCCAGGGCTCAAATTATCTTCATACAAAATTTTATCTAAATCAGTTCAATGATTATTGTTTTCTCATACAATCTTTCACTCCCCTTTCCATCCCTTTGAAGGATGATTTCGGGGAAAAAACTATTTTATATCCTTTCCCAGAGTTCAAACTATCTCCATACTAAATTTAATCTTAATCAATGCAGCGGTTAATAATTCCCCATACAAATATACAGCCCTCTTTTCATCCCCTTAAGGGTTGATTTTCGGAATGAATACAATTCCTGTGTCCTTTTCCGGGACCCAAAGTATTTCTTTAGCATGTTATGTGCGCGTGTTATGTGCGTGTGTGGGCGAATGTGAAGTGCTAGCATTAAGTAAAAGACAAAGCAGTTCGAACCCAACTTCGGTCGCTCTCGCTCCATTGTCGGGACAATTTATGTAACTCTTAGTAATTAAAAAACGTGTAACCTTCAATCAAGTTTTATTGAAAATTCACATAAAAACACAAAGAACTATAAGTGGCGCAGTCTTATAAAGGATAACTAGAGCTTTTCCACTTCAAAAGCCTAGTCACCGGACCTCCGGAGCCGAAAATACTGTTTGCCGTCGCCATACTGACCCTCCTGATAGGAGTGACCCAAGGGCGTCAAGTGACCCTCACGGAGCTGGATAGCAACCCCGGTGTCCTGCCATTTAAACTAGGCACTGCTAAAATTCAGATGACTGAACACGTATTTTTACATTATTACGAATTAGGTAGCATTAAGGATAGTATTAATAATGTAGAGAGTTATATCGGTATCTACTTAGATTATCTTAAATCTGCGGACCCCCTTTATTTTAGAGATACCTCAGTAATGACCACTCAAATTTTCCTAAACGACCTTAACACAATTTATGGTAAATTCAATGCTTTGTACGCTGTTCACTCTAAACAAAAACGCGGTCTAATTAATGGGTTGGGCTCTATCATAAAAAGTATCACTGGTAATTTGGATCACGACGACGCACACCATTATAATCAAGCCATACAAACTTTACAGAAAAATCAAAATATCATTGGAAATAAATTGAATTCTGGAATAAGCATTAACAAACAAATGTTAGAATCATTCAATGTCACTCTGTCCACTATAATTTCCAACGAATATAAAATCCATACAACTTTGAACGAAATAATAACTGATGTTAATATGACCAATTATCACTTGTCTGATTACATCAAAATTAACTGTTTATGTAACATGATAAAAAGTAATTTACGGAATATTTTTGACTTTGTTACCATGCTCGAAAATGCAATTGCTTTCTCTAAATTAGGAATTACCCACCATAGTGTAATAGGTTCCGAAAATATCATATTCATGATAAATGTTTTGTCTAAGCTTTATCATAAACAAGAAATGCTTATTAATGAAAATACTGAGTTACGAGATTACTATGATATTATTACTTGTGGCTCCTTTTATGCAGATAATAGAATTATATTCGCTTTAAAGTTTCCGATAATGTACAAGAATACATACACCTACTACCATCTATTCCCCACTCCCACTTACAATTCAACCATTCTGATCCCTCCTAAACCCTATATGGCAATGAACGGCGAAAAACACCAGTACATGGAGGAAGAATGCAAACAATTTCAAGAAACATACTACTGCGAAGAAACCTCTTTTACTCTGGCGTCAAGGTCTGATGATTGCATCTACTCGTTGATGCTAAAACACGAAATTTCTACTAGCTGCCAATATACTGCCTTTACAAGTGATTTCGAGTTGCTTCAGAAATTGGATGACTACCATTACGCGATAACGTGTCCGCAACGAACTAAATCACAACTCTTATGCGACAACGAAGAAATTAGATTTATCCAAGGAACATACCTGATCGAAGTCCCGGAAGGCTGTAGTTTCACCACCGCAAGCTCATCTGTTAAAAACTACAGAAATGATATTAAAGGACAGGCAATCAAACTGATATCCTTTCAATTGTCGAATATAACAATCCGAAATATTGCACAACCGTTGAAACTAGAAAAGATTCCATTAGAACAATTGTATAAACTCGAAGCTCTATTAGAAAAGGAGGAACTTCAACAGATACAAGCGTTTGATTCTAAAGATAATAGTCACCTATTGTGGACCATACCCTTATACGTGCTGGCTGTTGTAACCGCCGGAATACTGATGTGGAGGAAGATTCAATTACGCCGGTCAACCACGATTCCAAGGACCCAGGACGTCGAGTTGGCCCCAACTGTTCAGCCCTTCTTCACGGGAAGGTCTTCTGAGTGATAAGGGGGGTGTTATGTGCGCGTGTTATGTGCGTGTGTGGGCGAATGTGAAGTGCTAGCATTAAGTAAAAGACAAAGCAGTTCGAACCCAACTTCGGTCGCTCTCGCTCCATTGTCGGGACAATTTATGTAACTCTTAGTAATTAAAAAACGTGTAACCTTCAATCAAGTTTTATTGAAAATTCACATAAAAACACAAAGAACTATAAGTAGCAAGTTTCATCTAAATCAGTCCAGTGGTTAATAATTCCCTCTACAAATTTCGAATCCTCTTTTCAACCCCATAAGGGTTGATTTTCCGGATGAATACTATCTTATGTTCTTTCATAGAACTCCACTATCTCTCTAACTTCATCTAAATTTATTCATCGATTAATAGTTCCCCATACCAATTTCCCACCCACTTTTCACCCCTTTAATGGTTCATTTTCGAAATGAATAGTTTCTTGTGTCTTTTCCTGGAAGTCAAATTATCTTTTTACCAAATTGCTGCTTAATCGGTTCAGCGGTTAAAAATTTCCTATACAAATTACAACCCCATTTTCACTATCATAAGGGTTTATTTTCGGGTTGCAAACTATCCTATGTCTTTTCACGGGACTCAAAATATCTCTATATCAAGTTTCATCTAAATTAAATCAGCGGTTTAAAGTTTCTCGTAAAAACTTTAAATCCTATTTTCACCCCCTTAAGAGTTGATCTTCCAGATAAAACTATTATAGGACAATTATAGGACTAAATCGAACCCCATTTTTACCCCTTTAAGGGTTTATTTTTAAAATGAATACTATCGTGTCCCGTGACTCAAACTGTCCCCTTTACGTGAGTCTGTCACTTTGACACATCTGTCAAAGTGACAGATGACCCCTTGGTCCTGTCCAACAGAACAGTTGGACTAAGAGCTGGCCACGTCAGATATGACACAATAATGAGAGCAACAAAAGTCATCTGGTTTGATTGCTATACCTATCCTTATGCTAGATCCGGGCATCTGGCAGCTTTTAATGTACATAAATGGCTTGCCGAAATATCTATCCCACAAATGTATTTGATCCCATAAATGATAGATGACACCTCAATAATAATAAAATGTAATGATTAAGTGGCTGAACAATTGAGTGGCTAGAAATAAATAATTTCAAGGTTAATAAATCAATAAAACGAATTACATCCAATTCCGTACAGATCGAAGTAATCCGCCTAGTTTAAATATTAACTACAATAACGATCCTATAGAAGAAGTAAAATGTACGAAATGGAAAGAACATTACAGATCAAGTCTACTCAAAAGTGAACAGTGTCTTTGCTCTAAGACGAATTAGGCAGACCTTTTCTAGAGAAGCTGCTGTAACAGCATATCATGGATATGTTTGTTCGATAATAAGATATGAAATTGTATTATGGGGAAATTCTACCTTAATAAAACAAGTATTCAAAGCTCAGAGAAGCTGCATAAAGGCTATATTTAAAATAAAACGAAGAACTCCTTATCGTCCTTATTTCAAAAAGCATAATATACTTACCGTCCATCCTATATACATGTCTGAGGTCTGTATGATTGTTCGTACATAAGTATAAAGAGCAATTCACAACAACACAACAGATGTCCTCTCGTGCTGTGAGATCACAGTATAAACATAAATTATGTAGGCCAGGCGTAAACCTAGAGCTGAACGTGCAAAATTCTTGTATTAAAATATAATTATAATAAGCTACCCGATGAATTTAAAGAGAAAGAATTAAAAGATTTAAAAAAACATATGTTAGCGTGTGTGTATAGTGTTAGTAAATTCCTAAAGAGATATGATGATGTATAAGCATGCTGTACAGTTAGAATGTAAGATTAGGTTATGTAAATTATATGAAATTTGTACGCCAGTATTTTGCCAGTAGTTTGGCACAATGTGGAGTACTTGTAATAGCTTTAAGATCCCTCTGTAAACCCATTTTTGACAAATAAACATACATACATACATACAATAGGTGGAGTGGTCAGAGTGACAGACTAGATTTTTTTTTGAATTGGAAAATAGTAATACCAAAATAGGTAAAAACTGCCGAAGTTGTCTCAGTTATAAAGTACAAGGCCTATATTTTAACATTAGAACAAAAAAACATTGCCTATTATTACGGAAACAAAAACAGTAGGCGACAAACTATGAATTACATTATGCGTCGGTTGCCACTAATTTATGTTAACAGCAACTTTTGGCAATGATATAGTCTAATTATTTCTATAATTTCTCATAATATTCAATCAAACCCAGAATTCTATAGACCCGTGCAATTAGATTTAAAATTTACAATGCATAATGTAGTTGAGATTTTTTAGTATGTTGTAGGGGACGGTTAGGGCAGTATTTGATGATATTTGCTACAACAAGTGCTGGCCGAGAAATTCGTAAAAAACTGTCAATTTTGTTATATTTCTTGTATAAACTCAAAAACTGTTCATTTATTGATAAAGGTTGCTATTGACGTCTTAAAGAGTATTTAATTATCCAGCATTAAAGTCTACATAAAAATCTCTATCTTTTATAGCTTCTGAGATAGGGCCACTTTATTCTTTGATAAAGTAAAATAAAATACTTTATAGTTTATTAAGCTTTACGTTGGTTCCTCGAACAGTTGTAGGTATTTGAACTATATTGAATATCAGAATTGTTGTATATTATCTACCGACAATCACTAAAAACAAATAAACTGGTACTGCCTTTTCAAAAGAATGAACCCGCTTTTATTCAATTTGTGTGTACTATTTCCATATCTCCACCTACTTATATAGTTTGATATACTTCACGTAAGAGACTCCCACATTATATTCACTTCGAGATTCGAATTCGCATTGTGTTTCTAGAGTCGCCTTTTTTTTGTTAAAAGATGGAAAACTTTTTCATAAAATAGGGCCATTTGAGTCTCTGGTATTAAAATTAAATTTTTCTGTGGTCTCACGTCAATGTATCTGCAGTTTTTTGGGAGTTCGCGCGCAAGTTGATTGTAATATTTTTTATTTTTTCAAAGATATATGTAGTCGTATCTTGTAATTTATTTAAGGTACACAATCAAATTTAGACTAATTTTTTTGAAAATTTAAAGCCCTTCAAATTCGCCAAAGCAACCTTATTAATACAACTTATAATTTGTAAAATAGAAAGGAAAATATAAAAAAGTGTAGTTTTTAATGTATTGCTCAGCCAGCACAAGTAACAAGTTGCAAATAAAGATGTAATTAGCCTTAACTAGTCCCAACAACATATCAAAAATCCAGAACTACATCACGCTTTGTTATTTTAGCAATTTTGATTGTTTAATTTCACGGGCCGACTAGTATTTCTTTTCTTGAAGCGGTTTGCATTCTTTGACCTCCACCACTTTACAGCTGCCAGATGTCCAGATCAAGAAATAAGCATAGTATAGCAAACTGACTAGAGGGGTTTCGTTGCCCTCATTATTGTGTCATATCTGACGTGGCTAGCTCTCCGTCTCAAACATATATCTATCTGAAAACATTTATCTTTTTGAAGCGAAGTACGTAGTAGCAAAAACTGGCAATACTGCCTAGTAGGTAAAGTTGCCGCTGGATTCCTCATGATTTTCATACAAATAATTAGTTTAAAATTAGGGCTGTCACAGTTATACATAATAGATTTTTTATATCATTATATGACAACATTTTGCATACACAATAAAGTGTTGAGAACTCTAAAGAGAGTTTAAAATTCTCGTCAATAAACGTTGCCTACATTTTTTTTAGGTCGTAATTGTGTCAACCCCTGCTAGGTAAAGATGCCAGTGTTGACAGTGGCAACTTTATCTAACCTGAAATAACATTACCAATGATGATATTTTATAAATGGTTATATTTATGTACTTTTTAACACTGTACAAATCATCTCTGCGCAAAAATTTACGCACCTGCAATGAATAGCTTTAGCACTATATTTTACAATGATACCGAAAGCACGTGTAACTCCTTACCAGGTTTAAGCGACAATATTGTAATCAGTCATCAATGTGAATGTTGCCGGTGTCCAATAAAAAAACGGTTGCCTGTTATAGTTTTCATAAGCTGACTTTGCACTATGATCATGCGCCATGTTGTGGAATTTCATTGAAACTAATTTCTTACACTGCCAATAATTTTAATGAGAGGATGATATGCATGTGTGAGTGCATGTGATAGGCTCTCACTGTTGCCAGTGTCATTTTGCTGTTTATTTAAATAATAATAAAGTGTTGAACATTAAATAACTAGCTTTTTCCCGCGGCTTCGCCCGCGTACTAAAAATACTATAAAAGGAAGTTCTCAGTTAAAGAGAGAGATTACCTCGCGTTTCGCTGAAACGATTAAGACAGAAAAATATTTGTTACATTCTGGAGGTTTCGGTGTACCACGTTTTGGTGAAGGCCATAATACCCTTATTTTTTTAACGAAATGATTGCAATAATTATTGAATAGTTACGCCAGCAACGATTACTAAGAGACTATGGTTAATGCAGATTTCTACTCTTGCTTTTCCCCGCGACTTCATCTGCGTGGAATTAGTAATCCACCCTCCTTTTTACCCGCTTAAGGAATGACTTCTGGGGTAACAACTATTATATATCATTTCCCAGAACTCTAAACCTATCCGGATATGTTTTGAGTTCTATTGTTTTTCGGGACTCAAACTACATCTATAGCAAATTTCATCTAAATCAGTTCGCGGTAAAAAAATCTCCATACAAAGCTTCAACCCCCATTTTACCACCTTAAGGATTGATTTTTGGGATGACAAAAACGTTGTATATCGATTTCCGGGACTCAAACTATCTGTATACCAAGTTTCATCTAAATAGGTTCAATGTTTAAAATTTCCCCATACGAACTTTCAACCTCCATTTCACCCCTTAGGGTTGTTAAGATTTCATAATCAGCGACCCGATAAACTATAGAAACAATACCCATGTTGATGTATAAACTTTGTCACCATTTGAGAATTCAACCCCTAAAAGGAGAAAACTCCTGTAAAGTTTCGAATAAAATAGTGGAACTAATCTTGTTGCCCCATACACACTATGGACCCCACTCCCCCCCCCCCCAACCCTTAGGGCTTGAATTTTGAAAAATTATTTCTAAGTGCCCCTCTAGGCCTTATAAGGAACCTACGTGCCAAATTAGGAATCTGTAGAACCAGCGGTTTGGGCTATGTTTTGCTATGTCAGTCAGTTTCTTCTTTTATATATGTAGAAGAAGATTGCAATTTAGCACAAATACTTTCAAGAATTTTCATGTCCACAATATTAAATTTCAAAGTCGATGCAATTTTCGTAATTAATGTCCCAAAAAAACACAAAAATGACACCTATGTTTATGATAAGACATTTCTACCCCATCGCACCCCAACAGGGGACAACAAAAGTAGTATTTCACCTCCAGCACGTTGGATTTTAAAATCGTTGTTGTTTTCATACTCGTAATAAACGACCCGAAAACCATAAAAACAATACCAATGTCGATTTTCAGACTCGGTGACCACATTTCCCCCTTTTAGGGGTTGGATTAAAAAAACCTGAAACACGTGTTTATTCATTAATCGTTAGAAATACTCCTATGAAGTTTTGGATAAAATAGTCTAACTAATATTGTTTCGCCATACAAACTTTGGACCCCCATTTCCCTTTAGGGGATACATCCCTTTAGGGGATACATTTTGAAAAATCCTCTCCTAGTGCATCCCTAGACCTTATTAGCAGTGATCAGGATGCCACACGGGGTGAATGACCTTAATCATTGTGCTAGTATGGTTATGCCGGGGCATCTCCGGGATAGAAAAATAAAATGACAGTAAGTTGTACAAAAAATTGTATTAGCGTATTTTAATAAAATAATTTATGAGCATTTTATGAGCAAAAAATTTTAATAACATACCAATATTTTTAATATTTGGTAATGTTAACCTATTTTGTTTGACGTCTAATTAGCAGATCTTGAAATTGAAAAAATTGTGCGCATCGAGAAAAAGTTGTGAATGTTTGACCATGGATATTAGACTGCCCCACGATGAATATTTTTTAGTATTGGAGGTCCGTAAAATTTATGGACCTTCACGTCAAAATGAGGGGTCGCGTGCAATATGTTTTTACTCTCTGGTTAAGGCTGCTAGGGGTTGTGTCCTATACAGGATAGGAAACTATACAGTTTCCTTATAAAACAGACATGCAGAATTCATTTATGATATTTGTTCAAGTTAGATAAATTATTATTAATGTTTACGCCATCTACTATGTCGCTAAGGTAGTTAAAACGTTCTCATTGTTCATGTTAACCTCACAATAGTATGTATAATTCGCATAGTAGCGAACAGATGGCGTTACCGGTCCTAAAATCAATGCGAATCGGTTGTTATTGTCAATACATTGTCTTGCACTACCTATCTGCATGAACGGTGCATTTTTATTTCTCCCATACCTCCCATCGCCCGGTACAGTATTAAAAAAGTAAAAATCCATATTTAAAAAAAGTCCTGCGGAGAGGAAAAACACTCCAAATATATTATTTCCTAGAACGATATATAACTAATAAATGTCATTTATTTTTAATTAAAAAAAATATTATAAGGAAGCATATTTAATGTACTTTTTAAATATATACAAATTTAAAGCTTTTATCATACAAAAACTACGCGAAAAAAAAATCATTCGCGTCGTGGTGTATATGTTTTCTCTGTAGTAGTTAAGTATAGAAAATCAATGTGAAACGTGAACATCCGTAACGTATTGACCTTAAAATGTATGTATCGCTTATTATTAGTCAATTTTGCTCAGACTACTTTCTACAAAATGAAAAAAAACACATATTTCCTTACTAACTTAAATTTTAATCATTAGAATTGGAACAAATGTGTTTTTTAATTCTTTTTTTTTATTTCTGCATTTTGTAGAAGGTACTCTGAGCAAAATTGACTAATAATAAACAATATATATATATATATTTTAAGGTCAATACGCTACGGATGTTCACGTTTCACATTGATCTTCGATACTTACTATGGAGAAAACATATACACCATAACGCGATGATTTTTTTTCGCGTAGTTTTTGTATGATAAAAGCTTTAAAATTGTATATATTTAAAAACTGCATTAAATATGCTTCCTTAAGATATTTTTTTTATTTAAAAATAAAAGAAATTTATTAGTTAGATAACGTTCTAGAAAATAATATATTTTTGAGTGTTTTTCCTCTACGCAGAACTTTTTTTTCTTCTTTCTGCATGTCTGTTTTATAAGGAAACGATACCACACAACCCCTAGAAACCTCAACCAGAGAGTAAAAACATATTGCACGGGACCCCTGATTTTGATGTGAAGGTCCAAAAATTTTACGGACCTCCAATACTAAAAAATATTCATTGTGGGGCACTCTATTCATGGTCAAAAATTCACAACTTTTTCTCGATGCGCACAATTTTTTTCACATTTGTACTTTTTTTTAATTTTTTTATACCACAACGGTGGAAAAGAAGCATACGGCTCGCCTGATGGTAAGCAGCTACCGTAACCTATGGACGCCTGCAACTCCATAGGAGTCACATGCGCGTTGCCGACCCTTTACAAAAATGAGGATTCACTGTGTTGACGGCTAAAGGAACAAGAAGGTCCCTCATCGTCAACACACTGGGTCCTCTTTGAGCTCTTTGGCAACCTTACTCACTAGCAGGAACACAACACTATGAGTAGGGTCTAGTGCTATTTGGCTGTGGTTTTCTATAAGGTGGAGGTACTTCCCCAGTCGGGCTCTGCTCCAGATTTGAGCGAGATGACATTCGCTGAACGTGCCCTACCACACTTAGCGAGATGCCATTCGCAGTGACCATACCTCTCTTTTTGGCGTAGTTTAAGGACATACCCAAGTCCGGACGTAGTTTAAGGACATACCCCGGGTCCGAGAGGAAACCCTACTAAATACCCATTTATAAGCTGAAAACGATCTTTCCACTTCAACCGACGTTAGCGGGGCGAATTTGTATATGGAAATTTCATCGGATGCGGATGCGTTAGCTATTTGTTTGGAGTATTCTCTCATAATGTCTAAATCTGGATTTCAAGCCATGACTGCTTCTAGTTTAGCCTCAATAAGCAAGTTATTACTCCAACTTATAACTTTGCGAGCTTCATCAAATATTTCTATGGCTTCGATGATTGATGTATTACGTTCCTGGAATTTGACTAAGGAAATTTTGATAATACTAAAATTCTCATGTATATAATCAAATGGCGTTTATATATGGTTTCCTTAATATATTTTTAGCTTTTTTATAGATACTGCTTCCGAAGCTCTTAGACTTGATACCACTGTATTTATTTCGTTGAAATATTTAACGTAATATGTGACTGCTGAAAGTCAAGTTCCCCACCTCGTAACGACCGGTTTAGGAGGTAGAGGCAGGTTCGGGAATTTTTCTTTTAATAATCTTATGTCTAATTCTATGCGTCTCGCTCCGGTGAAAGAGACAGCGCTATACACATGCAGAGCGCTGTCTTGCTAACCGTCCGGCCACAGTCACCGCGTGCGGAAACCACAATAGTGCGATAAACGCCTAAAAGGTACACTTTCAAAAGCAGGTTGTTTTCAGCAGGTTAGTTAGGGATGTTTTCTATTAGTCAGTTTTAGCATTATTTAGTAATAGAAAAAAAGGTTGCATCTAATATTGAGTTCAAAATGATATGGCTGTTTTGTCTAAAGTATGTAATATGCATGTTACTCGCATAATGATTCGCCAAATTTTTAAGTCATTAACAGCCGTCTATCATTAGCAGCATTAAGATTAGCCTTTAAGTATATCAAAACAACTTAACTGTGTACCAAGAAACAATTGAAATATAAACCAGTAACCAGTTTTATCACCATCCGATCGTGTTCGTATCTTCACACACCAGTGGCCACCTTAATGCGATTAATTCGCACTTCTGGCCGACCGAGCATCTCTGAGTAAACATCGAATGGGGACCTTGATATTTTATATTATTATTTATCTTCATAGCAATCAAGAAAATTTCGAAAAAAATATTAGTAAAAATTAAAATTATTTACCTGATTGATATGTGAAGTCGACGACAACAACGTATATGATTCTAATTGAGAAATGACAACTTTACAGGAGAGCAAAACAGAAGTAGAATCCTTATACTTTTTTTCGTGTAAAAGATAATAAACTGAAACTTGGCACACATGATTATAATTTTATTTTATTGCTTATTTTATTTTCATATAACTCAATTTAATGGTAGTTTTCGAGAAAATGCAGATAGTCCACTAGATTAAGTTAGAACTATTGGCTTACCGTTGTGTATACTGTTCTATCTACCACTTAGAATATTATACTTGGTTACAATTTTATTTAAGAACTACGTAAGCAGGTCTATCTGGGACTTAGAACATTATACTTGGTTACAATTTTCTATAAAATCTACGTATGTAGGTCTATCTGGGACTTAGAATATTATACCTGTAAAAAAAGTATGTGACTCACTGTAAAAGATTCTATGTGTGAATTAAGTCATCAAATTTAACTCATTTATTTTGCTTATTTTTAAAATTATATACCATATTTTTAACGCACAATTTTATATTTTATTTTTGGGTGCATAAACATTCTGTATAAATCTGCATAATTATAATTTTGACACATTTTGCAGATAGAATCATATTCGACTTTAGTTTTATAGTTCAATAATTATGTAGAAAGTACTAAATAAAAGTAAAAGTATATTAGATGTGTTATTTATTCAATAAAATGTAATAAAAATGTAAACCTGTTACTAAAACCTTACATATCAGTCTTAATCACGGCATTAGTCAGGAAAAAAGGAGTATTTTTTAACATTGTTCTTACTTATTTACCTTATGTTTTATTATTGATCGATCAATCTTCTTTAACAGCACATGATTTTATCAGTCTTTCTAACAAAATTACGTATTCAAACAAGTCTTTTCGCATGCAATAACATTAAACTTTTAAATGGTTTTCATAATTAGATATTTCCTTCTCAGATGTTCTCCGTAGATTTTTAAATTGATGACATAAATCACATTGGTCTTTTTTGGGATAAATTATCCAATATTCAAGTGTTTGTTTGTTATATCGCGGCATTGTCTGACTTGACTTGAGATTTGATTTTCAGATTGACTTGATATGCTTGTATTAGTGGAATGCGTATCTTCTGGCTCCTCCAACGCAGTTGTCAGTGCTCTATATAATTCCTCGGGTTACCCTTATCTGGTAGAATAATATTAGTCAGAAATACACTTGGCATAACATGTTTTGCAGAAACACTTTCGGTCGAATGGTAATTTGGCATAAAGCAAAACATTTTGCAGATCATTGTTTTGTAGAACATTACTTTGGCCGACTTTGGTTTAGCATAATTTAATGTACCATAATAATCCTATAGCATACTATTATAAAAGCATAATTATTTTCTGCTAGTAGGAAAGTAGGTTAAGTAAATTTTACGTAGTTGAATATAAGTCTCACCAAATTTGCTATGGCATAATAGGATTATTAGGTATCTTGCGTCCCCAACACACCCGACTCCCTACCAAAGAGGAAATACAGTCCCAGAGTATTCGTTAGGTACGACGACGAGCGAAACCAGAAAAGTGGGATAGGCTAGGTTAGAACTGTGGCCCCCCACAGGAACGTACTGTTGCCAGAAAATTGGGTTAGGTTAGAACTGCGACCCCTGCGGCAACAAACTGTTGCCAGAAAAGTGGGTTAGGTTAGGTTACAACTGCGCCCCCCGCGGAAAAAACTTTATGTTCTTATGAGCAATATATCCAATCCCGCATGTCTTGTACAATATGATAAAACAATGAAGTCTATCTTGTAATCAAATTTATTATTATTTATTGACAACTTTATGCCGCCTTAATATTATGCAAAAAAAATATCTGCGAAAATACTATTCGTTTAGAAGACAGTTATGCCCATCAACATTATGCCAATATAAGATTCGATATTATAAAAATCTGTGATATGATTTATGCCAAAGCATATTTACTCTGCGTAAGGTGTTTCTGCCAAACTTCAGCTAAGTATCATTATGCAAAACAAATATATGTCAAAAAAGTTTCTGCAAGACAATAGTGAACCTTCTTCGTTTATCCTTAGAGACTCTGAAAGTCAAATACCATGCATATTAAAAGCAACAAATTAAGCTTTAACACTATGTGCATATACTTATGTGTAAAGCTGTATTACTGGTGCAAAGTAAACAGTGATCAAAATAAGGATTAGCTATACAACAAAACTGCCCGTATAAAACCTTAATCTGTGATAGTTATTTTATTACACATAGCATAGCATTATTTTACATTACATTATATTACGCTTACGCTTTTTAATATTTAAATTAGCACTTGCAATGACAGATATGACTATTTTGAGTGTGTCCAAAAACAAATTCAAAAACATAAAAAGTTCTAAGTGACTGATTAAATGGCGTAAACAATTCTAAGTAGCACATAGATTTACAAACTTTGTTAACTATAGCTACGATAATAACGTATACAGTTCTAAGTGACAGATAGTCCTGCGTACGTAGTTCTCTTAAATAATACTTTAAACGTATGTAGTTATATGTGTCACATCGAACACTTTACACATTTTTAAACATATAAATACAAAAATATAAGGAAAACGTAAATAAATATTACATACCTCCATAGAAAACGATCTAGTGTTCACAACTGTTGACTAGCTGGTCGGCCGCGAACTGAGTGCGATGTGGTAAATAGCGCTCCGTGCGCGCGAGTGAGAGAGATGGCATTCATCGAGTACGATTCGATGTGGCACTTGGAATCGTGTTCGTGTTAGTATACTAACTTTTGAGTCAGATGGCACTGTATGCGTCATTTAAAAATCTATACTAAGTGACATTTTAAGAAAATTTTTATACCAGGCGATAGGTTTCGACTTCTAGATCATTATGCTGCAGCTTACGTAGTTCGAACCTTTTAGCACTTTGCACCTTGTACGTTGTTGTCGTCGAAGTATTGAAACTCATTGACATATTTTTAAACAATCCAAAATTTTGACCCTGACATGTATATATGTATTTCGGAGCGAGAAGGCAACTACTTGTCGCAGAGCTACGCTATAAACATAACTGATAGAATTATGAAATTTTGTTGTTGTAGTAACCCTTGTTTAATTTCTAGCAAGTTTGGAAAACGACGAGCATTGTTTTGCTTGGGAGTGGTCTTAGTTTGGTCCGTGTAGGTAGTCATTAAAATTGACTTTTCGATTTACCCACTTTTAAAGTAAGAAATGCGCCGGTAGTCATTAAAACTCGCGTTTAGATCTACCCACCGGGGCACAGTATAAAACCAGGAGCACAGTACCTGTACATTAATTCTGGGAGCAGTCTTGGTTCAGTATTCAAGCAGACTTGATTCAGTACTCTTTGTGGCTTTGTTAGCCGAGCAGTCACTATCCTGATCGTTCTCATGTAGACGGGTCGGGTCGGTTTGGTCGTTCATAGTAACGGGTTGTATTTTGAGTAGCACACGGACGCAAGCTGGGAACTCTCCTCGTTTTCCTAATGCCTTATAAAATTAGTCAATGCTTTTCGTAGTTAGTGTTTAAAATCATTTTGTGATTACTGATTAGAAATTATTTTTATACCTGTGTGATCTGTTTTTTGAAACAGATCACACAGTGCAGTAAAACACTTCTATAATTGCATTAACACGTTTAATTTTGAAGATAAAGTAAATTATTTAAAATTAGCAACAATAATCAGATTATTTAAAATTAGCACTTCACGTAAAAATTACGATAACGGTATCTATATAAAGATATTTCACATTCAATAACTTCCTTAGTGGTTAGAATGTAATTAAATTACAATAATCAGAATATTTAAAATTAGCACTTTACATAAAAATGAAGATAACGGTATCTATATAAAGATATTTCACATTCAATAACTTCCTTAGTGGTTAGAATGTAATTAAATTACAATAATCAGAATATTTAAAATTAGCACTTCACATAAAAATGACGATAACGGTATCTATATAAAGATATTTCACATTTAATAGTTACCTTAGTATCGTAAACGTCTACTTTCCGCACAAAAGGAAAATAAAAAAGAGGGAGTACTAGCAAAACTAGTAAGTACAAATAAAGACTCGGCTGGTAATTTGGCTGCGGGAAAATAATGGATTAATGAGGCGGGTGATATGGATGGTGACAGATGATTCGCTGGCTGAACGTAGCCTAAATTCAAGAGCCAGGTCTTTGTACGCCCGTCAAATGAGGCAATTAGAATTTTGGGAAGATTTTGGCAAAACAACAAAAAAAGGCTATTATGGCACAAAAACACTGGATACAAAAAAAGGAATCGGATTTATAACGTTTAAAAAAAATGTAAATAAAATGATATTCTCGAAAGTCAGGAAATGGTCAAGACTGTAACTGAATTTAAAATAAGTTCGTGGGCAGGCGCCCCCTTTGGTTTAGGCGGACCCAGCAGCTCGCTGAACCCTCTGTCTCACTTGGAGAGCCACGCTGGATGCGGGCTCTAATTCTCCGACGACGGTGAAGAACCACGCGGAACACGCGGCGGTTGCAGATCGTCTCGCAAGTCCGGCACCCACAAGCGCCTTCCGGAGTCCTCCCGGCTCAGACGGTCCCACTGGCGGCCTCGGCGGGCGCTACCCGCACCCTCAGACAAGGCCGAGGGGGAGCACTGGGTATTGGAAAACCTACACCGACGGCCACCCTCTTCTAGAGAATTAAGCAACTGTGGTAAACACTTTCCGGGAACAAAAAAAGGATTTGCACAGGACAATTTGCAGATAATTCCTGTATTTTTCTTTAAAAATCTCTCCGTCGAACTGACACTTCCAATCAAAATCAAAATCAACTTTTTTTTTTTGACAATCTGGAATACCTCAAAAATTCATATTCAAAATTAGCGCGAATATTATCTCAATTTTATAACTGCCAGTCGTGTATCACAAAATGCGGACTGATATAAGCGCCATCTACCCGTAATGCCGTGAATCACAATGTACGATTTTTTATATATCGACCGCGACCTAGCCTTAGACCTTCCTTAGACACGGAAGTTCTAAAGAAAGTCGACAGATGTCGTACGATAAACGTAGCGTCATGCTACAACAGGTATAAAAATACGTATGTAAGCTACGCAATTTAGTTCTAATAGTGTTTCAGATAACAAAAGATAAGTCCCGCTGAGTTTCTTACACCGGTTCTTCTCAGAGAGTTCTATTGTTTCTCGGGACTCAAACTACATGCACAGCAAATTTTATCTAAATCGATTCGCGGTAAAAAAAATTCCATACAAACCTTCAACCCCCATTTCACCACCTTAAGGATTGATTTTTGGGATGAAAAAAACATCGTATATCGTTTCCCGGGACTCAAACTATCTGTATACCAAGTTTTATCTAAATAGGTTCAATGTTTAAAAATTCTCCATACGAACTTTCAACCTCCATCTCACTTCCTTAAGTGTTGTTAAGATTTCGTAATCAGCGACCCGATAAACCATAGAAACAATACCCATGTTGATATTTAAACTTTGTCACCACTTGAGAATTCAAACCCTAAAAGGGGAAAACTCCTGTAAATTTTCGATTAAAATAGTCGAACTAATATTGTTGCCCCATACACACAGCACTCTATCTGATAGTATAAAATTATGCTCAGTCAAATCAAAAAGCAGACGGAATAAAGTAGGCGTCCCTGAGGGAAGCATCTTAGGCCCGTTACTCTTCTTAATTTATATTAACGACTTACCTGATGTAACAGATCACGACTGTACCTTATTTGCTGATGACATATCCATTGCTATACCATACCCCTTAATAATAATTTTAATAATGATGAGTATAACTATGACATAAACAATAATACTCTTTGTAAGATAATTCAATGGTTTAAAGATAACAATTTAAATGTTAATATTAATAAAACTACCTATGTTCAATTTTACAACAAAAATATTGCAAAAAGAGATTTAAGAATTGAATGTCGGTAACACTTTAGCAGAAAATAGCCAAGTCCCATTTCTCGGGATAATACTGGATGATATTTGCAGGTGGAAATCACAAATTGATAAAGTATGCGGGAGAATAAATAGTTTTGCTTATGCTCTTTGGCTCTTCAAGCATATCATGGGTACATCGGCTCTATACTCAGATACGGAATTCTGATATGGGGAAATTCAGTGCACATAGAGAGAGTTTTTATTGCACAAAAAGAATGCATACGTTACATCTGTGATGTTCCACTTCTTACACCGTTCTTGAACCTTTATTTAAAAAGCTTAAGATTGTAACAGTTGCATCGCTATATGTAGATCTACGAAATGTGTGTGTTTACAAGGAAAAATCCAAACTACTTGCATTTCCAAACCACCAGATGTCGTGAGTGTTGTGTGTAGGCAAAGTGACAACCCTAGCGTGAATGTGCATAATCGAGACCAACTGCGGGTAGTTCGAAAAACCCGCGCAGCTAGGAGATGCTGATACAATTCCTCGCCAGTCTGCCTGCGACCACGAGCGTTACGGCACGCTCGAAACGTCAGGGAAATAATAAAAGTAAGTGTACGCGATTAAGTCCCGTTTTTGTCAAAATACTGAGTATTTGATATGAATTTCAATTTAATACCTCTACGCGTTTACGAGGAAAAAGGTAAGTAGTAAGTTTAAAATAAAAAAAATATTTTTTGTATGATTTTACTAAAAATGTCTACTTTTCGTAATTTTTCCTTTGTTTTTGCTATATGAAGTTTCTTCGTGCCAAGTTTCAAGTTTCTGAGTTTACGGGAAGTACCCTTTAGGTTTTGAGTTTCTTGCGAGTACTCAGTTTTAAAATATGCGACTTAAATTGCTATTTCTTTTGATTGCGTTGACATAAAAGTTTTGCTACATCCGAAAGGTCCTATAGCCCTGAGTATTTGACATGAATTTCAATTGAATACCTCCACGCGTTTACAAGGAAAAAGGTAGTTAGTTTAAAAAAAAATATAAAAAATTGTATGATTTTACTAAAAATGTCTACTTTTTGTTATTTTTCCAATGTCTATGCTATATGACGTTGCTTCGTGCCAAATTTCAAGTTTCTGAGTTCACAGGAAGTACCCCGTAGGTTTTGCGAGTGCCGAAAAACTAAAATTTGCAGCATAAACGACTGTATCTATTGATTGCGTTGGCTTTTAAATTTAATTTTTTCACAGCTCCAGGGGACAATAGACTTGAGTATTTGCTAAAAATTTCAGCTTGATACCTCTACGCGTTCCTGAGAAAAATGGTCTTGATAGACAGACAGACAGACAGACAGACAGACGGACAACAAAGTGATCCTATAAGGGTTCCGTTTTTTCCTTTCGAGGTACGGAACCCTAAAAATTAGTGATGTATGGACTTTTAATACCCGTTACGCGAATAACTTGCACTTGGGTAGATTAGAAACCAAGCTATTCAAGAACATTTGCTATCATAATGTGGCTATCAGATTATTTAATGCTCTTCCAAATGATCTCAAGAACCTGTCACTCAAGGAGTTTAAATATAATAATATAACTTATTATAATAAGGTTTGTGACAGACCGACATCTGAAAACATCCAGCTACGCTGTAAGAAGTAAATTATTTTGAACTATACCTTGTCTTTGACTTCGGAATAAAATCAATTTGCTACAATACGAAAATGAAGTGAGGGTAGCTTACAAAATTATGTTCCTTCATAGGTGACCTTTTTAATTTAGTCGTTGCCAGAGTCGTTCAGTTTCTCTATGGACAGATCTAAGCCTATTTTATAAACAAAATGAATGATTATTTACTTTTTTATTGAAACGTAAAATAATTAAATTAACATAATTTTAGTTTTTTTTATGTTGTTTGATTTAAGTTTGTTTTAGATTTGTCTTTAATCTATGGTTCACGATAGATTATAGAATAGCTCGGTAAAATAAGCGGGAAAAATGGGAACCAATCAGAATCAAACTGAGTTAGTTGGACCAATCAAAATAAGAGTTGATGAATGGATTGAGAAACGTTTGAATTAGCGGGGGTCGGTTTTGGGGGGTTCGAAGAAAGTCTATATAAGGTTGTGGAAGGAAATATCTGGGATTTTTCTTCAGCAGAGCGTCGTGTCTAAAGGAGATCAGTGAGTTTAGGCTGTAATGTACAAATAGTGTTTGAGTTTGTTCACAGATCTGTTATAAAGAGATGGAAGCATTCGATAGACATCAGAAATCCACGGCCCGCGCGCGCTTCTATGGTAACAATGATGAAGAACCTTGTTGGAGTGCTCGAGACCATTGCATGAAGAATCTCGTCGAAACATCAGCCACTACTAGTGTACACGTGTCTCGGTAAGAAATTTAGATTTATTCGGGCTTTAATAGCAAGTGCGGACGGACCGTCGCATTAATATTTACAGAATAGTGGGTAGTTGCGGGTTGATAAGTGTTGAGATTTTAAGTTCGTTATTCAGCAGATAATCTGATAGTCTTATCGAGGCGTGTTTATTTTACCAAAATTAAAAGTAAAATCATTGGGTTATAGGTAGATTGCGGTTGGTGAGAATTTCAGTTCGCTATTAAGTACGTCTATCTATTTTGTTGTGTTTCGCCATTTAATTGAGTGATTAGTGGTTAGTGAAATATATAACAAAAGAATGGTGATTAAGCGCATAGATTTGATGGAAACCGGGAAATGACTTAATAGCCTATAGGTATAAGGGGCGTGTGAAGTGCGTGTAATTGAAGATTAGAATTAAAATATAGGATCACAGTTTATTGCGTAGCATGGTATTATTGAATTGGAGATTGAATTACCGGTAAAATTTGTGACCAGTTTTATAAGTAAGAGTGGATGTGCTTATCGTTTAATCAACTAAATAGGATGCATAATAGGAAGGTTAATAATTCTAAGTTTATTGTGCGTCAGTGTGTATACGTAAATATTTTATGTGCAATTTTAAATTCATAGTAATGAGGTCATTAAAGTATTGCTTCACGGGTTTTATTTATTCGGTTAATGTTACTATTGAATTGCGTCGGTGCGTACTTATGTTAATATTTCGTATGTGGTAAATAAAGGGGAAGGTATACGTTATCTAAATTATTGTTAGTTGAAACAGTTAGATGAGTAAATACAATTGTAGGTCTTAATCATTAGCGGGTTCAGTTGAACTTGAAGGATTCACCGCGTCGAGCAGAATTCGAACTTGCGACCTTTCGGAACACCGGTCCGATCGCTTTGACCGGCTGAGCCTCCGCTTCCTCAGCCTCGGTAAATCTTCTATCAAGTTCCTTCATTGCTTACGTTCTGACGTAACGTATTTACCTAGTGTACTTTAGAGTACGTTTTCTGAGTTGATAATCAGGTTTCTCTACTTTAATATGATTTCCTATCATATTTAATCCATTTATTTATTCTATATAATTAAACGTCATTCATTCTCGCATTATATGCTTGGAGTAAATTAGTAGTTACTTTTGCATTAGTTTATTTTATAACGTTAACAATATTTATTCTTCGTTATAGTTAAAGTTTTAGTTTCATTCTTGATAAATAAGTAATTCTACATATTCCACAATAGGGCGTAAAATTAGTAAGCCAACTATGGGAAAATACCTTTTGTTAATCCTTGTTTATTTCTCAAATTCCCGGTTACATCGACTGTGAGAGGGCGCCTTCACCGTAAGCTTCTGAAGGATCGTTGCCGCAGCGTGAGCGCTTCGGTAGCGGGATGCAACTTCGGGCGTACAGATCTTCAGCCTGTCCAGTTGGATCCATCTTGAAGGCTTGACGAGCACTTCAGGGAGCTGTCGGCAGAGCTGTTCCGGACCAAGGCGATCTATTGCGAGACTTCGGCGCCATTGCGAAGAGTCAATCCATCCAGCAGAAGTCAGTCCTGTCGGTGTGTTGTTTTTGATTTATTGCTTTATGCTCATTTTCATTTGTGCCGTATTACTTTATTATCTTTCAGTGAAATTAGTATTTACCAGCATATTTGAACATTAGTGTGCGTTATGCCGCCGTAATAAAATTCTACTAAGGTTCGATAAATTGAATATGATGGTATATGCGTTGATTTCTTTTAATCACTATAATAGGTAATTACATTTTCTATCTAGTCATGGTGATGGCTTGCAGGTGCACATGGAAGCTAGTACCATGTTAGTCATGTAAAATATTGGTTAATCAATGTTTTCTATGCCTCACTTGCAAATATAGATAAATTAACGAGAGCATGGAATTGCATATGTAGTAGTATTGTATGTTTACAGGCATTCTATATTTGAATTTTCTATTTTCTCGTACTATCAGCATAAAAAGAGGTTTGTTATATATTGAAGAAGTATATACCAAAATAATGTCAGTGTCAAATTGTGAATATTATTTACGTTGTGCATATATTTTTACGTCTGATTTTATTGTATTCTCACAATTATCAGAATAATTTTGTGTCAGCCCGTACGACTAAGTGTAAGTTATATAATTTTCAAAAAATATGACAGTGAGTGATTTTGGTCCGATAAAGAGTCAAAGTAAGCAAATTATTTTTACTGTTATAAATATTTCGAACTTGAACTGAAGAAAAATTTGAATTCCCCTGCCCAGTTAGTTGAAAAAGCTACAGGTGTTTGTCTCTCTACTGTTTATAACATTGTGTCTGAGAGCAATAGTGAGAAATTCGCAACAACAAAGAAATTCACCTCCCCGAGAAATAAAAAGTTACGTACTTGTCCGTCATCAGCAGTAGACGATTTTGATCAGGAAGTCATCCGGAGAACTATATACCATTTTCATCTGTCCTATAAGCAATTTCCAATCTTAAAGGCACTCAACTCTTTGTTAAAATCCGATATAGATTACAAATTTGGCATTTCCACCTTACGAAAACAAATACAAAAATTAGGATTTAAATGGAAAAAAGACCGAGGACAACCGAAAAATATTAATGGAAAGACACAACATACGACTGATAAGAATAAATTACCTTACCAAAATTGCGAAATATCGGTCTGAAGATAGACCACTAGTTTATACTGATGAAACCTACATCCACACTTCACATGTGTCCGAAGAGGCTTGGACCGATGGAACAGAATTTGGTGTAAAAAAACAAATCAGTACAGGCCAGCGGTTAATAATAGTGCACGCAGGAGGAAAAGATGGTTTTATTCCCAACGCTTTGTTAATGTTTAAGGCAAACCAAAAAACGGGAGATTACCATGACCAGATGAACTTTGTCAACTACGAAAAATGGTTAAAAAACGGGAGATTACCATGACCAGATGAACTTTGTCAACTACGAAAAATGGTTAAAGGAAAAATTAATACCGAACCTAAAACCGAATAGCGTACTTATCGTAGATAATGCGTCCTATCACAACAAACTTTTGAATCGTGCTCCAACGTCAAATTCTCATAAACAAGAAATGATGGATTGGTTGACAGAACACAACATTTCGTATAGCCCGTTGATGTACAAAACCAGTTTGTATGATTTAATTAAACAAAATAAAGAGCGGTTTCGTGAGTACCACATAGAGTACCACATGGATGAAAATATTTGGTCCATGGTAAAAGGATATGTAGCGAAAAGAAACGTTTCATAAAACATGCAAGTCATTATGAGTTTAGCAACTGAACGAATGAATACTATTACTGCTGAGGACTGGGAAAATATTTGTCGCCATGTCGAAAGTGAAGAAAATAAATATCGATGTCAGGAAGGGGAAATGGATCGAATTTAAAACAATCTTATTATCAATACTTGTGACAGCTCAGATAATGAACATGATAGCGACTAAAAGCAAAAAACAGAGGACTACTACTTATTCCATTTCTTAAGGGTATGTCATTTTATTAAATTAAGAGAAAATTATTCTCCTTTTGTTGCAAACGGTACAACCACTTCAAATGCAATTCCATGATCTCGATAATTCATCTATACCATTGTACATTTTAAAGTAATAATTACGTTAAATGTTTCTACCGCTTATTAAAATAAATAAATATTATTGAGCAGTTTTGTTGCTTAGTATACGGTTATATAACGTAAGTGGTTAAATTCACGTAATTATAAACAGTATATTATAAAGATATTTACTTTACCTTTTTTGACGGTGTTTGTTAAACACTGATTGAGAATCTTTATTACTTATAGAGTCAAATAGTAAAAATTATTATTAGGTTGCCCAATGAATAAATGTAGGTACTTTGAAAGGTTCAATATTTAGTACAATTAGCTACCTACCTAAAAATACATATATATACCATAGTACGGAGAAACACCTTTACTGTTACTGTTATAAACTTGTGCATGTATGTGTTTTCCGGTACACGAGCATCGGACGTACGACTGCTGCACGTGGCACGCTGCTCGCTGACATCGTGAGTTGATCACTGCCAGAACAGCGGACGGCTATCCTGAGCAAACTCGAGAGGCCAGAAGTAGCAGCCGTCTGCCATCGTGAGCTGATCACAGCCAGAACAGCGGGCGGCTATCCTGAGCAAACTCCAGAGGCCAGAAGCAGCAGCCCGTGTTGATGCTTCTCCACGTTGCCACGTATGGTGATATACGAAAAGCGTTCTTGTGAGTTAGTTCCATACTTTTCTTTATTACACCGACGGGTGACTAAAAAGGTTTAACGTTAAGCGTCAGCGAGGTTCCATGCTAGTACGGTTTCTATGTACTTAGTACAGTTACAAAATATCCGATTTTGGAGTTTACTTAAATAAGAGATTGATCTTTATAAATTTATACGCGCTATACCAATAAATAAGGCTTTATTATGTTTGATTCAACCATATTTGAATAACGTGCAACATACCTAGTAATTTATATCTGATTATTGTCATTTCATAATGTAAGGATACACGATTACGAAGGACTTATAATGTATACATAATTCATGTTGACGTTTACTCTTATCATTTAGATTTAACAATACATTTTATTTAAGTATTAACGCTACTGTTAACGAAGTTGACATCTTCAATAAACTATTAATAGTATATAAGTCCTAAGTTACTCGTACTTCTTTTCCACTGATTTAGTTCAGCTGTTGGTTATTTGTAAATCACACGATCTTTCCACTGAAGGAATAGATAATACTTTATGTTGCACTAGTTAAATGATACTTGAAGTCAAAATGGTTTTGATCATCGTAGATGCCTTGATTTTGGTATGTAGCGCGGATTGCGTGAATTGCAAATGATTTGTGATAGCTGACATCTCATGGATATCATTTACAGAATGCTATTGTTGACATACAAATAGATTGGTCATACAAGTAAATTTAATATCTATATAATGATTCTATATCATTAAGTATATAGACTGATAGTAATCTCGTCAACTGCACCTGTCCATTTATATACTAAAATGTGTATATATATATATATAAATCACACACTATATTTATTTATAATATTGTAGTCATTGAGAACCAGTCACAATGGGTATTATTTAAATAGTGATTGTTCCAACGATGAGGTAGTTATAACTGGAAATGTCGACAAGTGGTAAAGACTCCTTCCAGTTATGACAAAAGGTACTTGGTAACAAAGGTAACGGTATTACCCAAAATTATTTATTAATATTTATGCTAAGCAATGGTTTTGATCCAGGTTGATGGAATACGCAACTGTGTTTTATTATAGGGCCAGACCGTTCTTCCAACAGTGGTATTCTGTCTTTAGTGGATCTAACTTGGAGATCTTTGAAAAGGGTGATCCATGTGAACTTATATATTTCAAAATAGACTCCTTGGATGAATTTTATATGATTCATACAAGACGTATAATTTCCTCAGAGGTTCCGACTGTGAATTCATTCTAGAGAAATATACTATTTCGATGAGTCTAAATTAGATTCATACAGGAAGTATATTTTAAGGTATGGATTGAATTGATTCTTGACGAGTTTACTCGCTGATCTCGCACCACGAGAGTCTGTATCATTTGTTTGCCGATAGTAAACCGTTAAAGACTCCAATATATATAAATATATCATATGCTTAACTATTTTATCATATGGATGAAACGGTTTGCATTGGAGTCAATGATGATATAGGTAATATGTACAGAACTCTACTGTGAGAGGATTATACATTATTGAGATTTGCGAACGTAAAGCTTAGTTATGCGGTCAATTTAGTCTATAAGTACAACTAGATTTTAAGTATGATTCGACTTGGAAATAAAACCTTATTGTAAACGCTAAGCATATTGAATACATTATTGGGTAAAAGATAACAAACCCTAATCCAACTGGCTTATAAAATAAAATAATAGTTGTGTTCATACTTATTTTGATTAACAAATACAATAGAATGGCTGGTTTCATAATATTAGAGGCTGCCCTCATATTATTGACGTGTTTATGGCCGTGCTGGGTGCTATTGTCTATTAACTAATTAGAATAAGCTCCGGTGTCTGAACATACTCGTCATTCTGATCCACACGTAAGATGTTCCAATATGCAAGTCGGGCTGGTTGGTTGTGCATGTATGCTTGATAGGGCCGGGTTAACCTAAGATAATGTAGACGAATGCAAGTCTAATTTATAAGGGCTAACCCATTAGGGTATGCATGTTCAATGATAGGGCCTACCTGAGGGATTTGCTAATCAGCATTCCCATTAGGGTCTGCATGTTCGTCACCTGAGGGTTAAGCATTCGTATACAAGTCTAAAAGACGTTTATCTTATGGTTCTGCATGGAATAACTCACGTTGGGACCTTTTGCGTAGACATAGCTTAGCCTATAGTATCGGCGTATGTTCGGTAATTTTATGAGGTATAAAAATTAGCCTTATAGTTGACTGCAATCATCTATTCTATTTTAATGATAATCTTGATTAATATTAAGATTTTAATGAGCCAGAGTTCCATTATCCTATTCCCATATATCTATATTATGACATATCATATTATGATCACATTATTAATATTACAATCTTTTAATAAAATTACATCAATCATTATAACATAATATAATTACCTTTTATGTTTAACTTATTACAATTACAGGGTTTACTGCATATAGGAAAATCCTTCTGTTTTATCGTATATACAGTAGTATACAGTGTATACAGTAATTTCAATATTTTGCTTTATTCAAATCTTATGTAAGATTTTTACATAGTCAACAATAGCATTATGTAGGGAGTAGGTATGTTTCACAATAGTAGTTAGATATAATTGTGATGTAAAATATTGAGGAGGTTATAATACTTGTTTTATAAGTTTGTAGGTCAATGTAGGATATTTTAAACCAAATTTTATTTGTTTTATGTAACATTGTATTTATTTCTTTTAATTTCTGGTTTTCTGTGTTTGTTTGAGCATTGTTCAGATTTAATTCTTTTGTTTAGCGTTTCTCACACCTTAGGAGAGCGGTTATTACTTATCATAATATAGTCCAATATGTACCACTAGACAATCATGCCATTATTTTATATTTTTTATAAATTGTGTGTCTTTAATCTTAACAACATTTATTATGTATGTGTGCAGGTTAAACTTGGGCGTCAGAGTTTTTTTTTCACCGCTATAGTTTTTCTCTGGCATATTTTGACCCATGAACTGTAGCGGTATATCTAATGTGACCTAACGGTTACAATAGATATAATAGTTTATAGAGTCATTTAACTTTGCATTAACAGTAATTTCTTATTACTTGAATAAATTTTCTTCTTAACTTATATGTTGTTTAAATCGTATTATTTCTCTTATAGTACAGGAAAGATACGGTTGCGTCAAACATTAATTTATAATAGCCTGATTTTTTTATTATTCATTCTAATGGAATATTTATAGATAATATAAGCAAAAATCCTACCAACTTTTCACCCGGAATTAGTTAAACAGGTAAAAAAAATATATAAAAAAATTGTATATTTTTATTTACATTAATATCAATTATTTTTATTTGCAAATATTACGATATTTAAGACTTCTTTTTGTTTAAAGCGAAAAACAAGAAACCGTGTCGATGTAAAACCACATAAATAACAAAATGTACGGCGCGGGCGATATATATCCAAATTCGTTAGAAACAAATAGTAATAATTAGTAGTTTGTTCTTACACATTTTAAATGACTTAGAAACGATATATTCATTAAAATCCTACAAGAAAAACGCTTGTAATACGTGTGTACATATTTGTGGCGCTTAGCGAATAACGATATTTTGTAGGATTTCATTGCGTAAATAATACTTGTATCATGATATGTCCGTTACACTAAAAATATTAGCTATTATTAATTATTTCCAATTCCCCATACTTGCCGCCCGTAAAATGACTGTAGCATTAGTGATAAGATCCTCGCTTTCCAAGAAAAGTTTCAGTTAATTTCAAGCTTTAGGTAGGTTCAGCTTTAAAATATTACTGGTTAGTATAGGTGAGTTTTTACAGGTTTACTATTATTAGTATCTAAATTTGCATGTCTTCATTGGACGAAACATGTGAAACTATACTTGACATACCACCTATATACCACCTACTTAAGTAATCGATTGCGATCTTATTAATGTAGCACTTACATAGAACGTTTTGTTTTATTGTACCTAGTTTAAGCGATGAAATATATTTTTTTTGTTGAAATTCATTGTCACCCTACCAGTGGTTTAGTCTAACGAGTTTTTACCTTCTTTCCAAAGTAAATAAAGGTAATAGCCATAAAAATCTAAAGACCAATGGAAATAAGCTGTTAATTTGTCATTGTCAAATTCATAACGCAGACACGGATATTGCTTAAAAAAACTTTAAAAAAAGTAAAAATTGTCGGAAAAATACAGCATGCCTCTGCGATATCCATATTCAAATATTGAGCATTACAATATGTTACGTTTTTAATTCTAACGAACAGCTCGCGACGTACCCAGCTATTATTCAACGAGATGTATCCAAACTTGCTAATTCCGACGCACGATCTAATAAACAGCATGCACCAAAACCTGCGTGACTTCGGCCAGTTCTCATTGCCAAGGCACGCTCAAGCACCAAGCCGACCTTGACATCAACCTAATAATCTAACTCGACGCATCCTAAGGTTCTTTGCTCGCAACCCCTTTAGGATCACTAGGCAAGCAGCGAGAAGATTTAATGTTAGTGACCCTGCCTACGAAGCATAGGATCCCTGGTATGAATCCTGGTCAAGGCATTTTTTTTCACCGATATTTATTATGTATATTATGATTCTTGATATATAACAAATAAATATCCATACAGATTTACAAAATAATTATTTGTAGAGAAGAAAATCATTCTGAATATTAATTTTATTTAGAATGTCATACATAAGAGTATAAAATATCGATAATTTCAAATAAAAGAAAATATCATAAGGAAACGTATTCAAATGCAGTTTTTAAATATAAATAATACCGAAAAAAGGTAGCGGAGCTGACCCTGCCCTTACATACTCTGTAAAAGTATGGAATGGAACGTGTACTGAACAACCGACTCCTGGCATACCTAGAAGCGAACGACGCGCTCAGTGACCGGCAGCACGGTTTCCGCTGAGGCCGGTCTACTGGAGATCTTTTAGCGTATGCCACGCATACCTGGAGTGAAGCCATCGAGAAGAATGGAGAGACTTTAGCTGTCTCTCTAAATATCTCGAAGGCTTTCGACAGGGTTTGGCACGAGAGTCTTATTAACAGGCTGCCGTCATTTGGTCTACCCACTAGTCTTTGTGACTGGGTATGAGACTTTCTGAGTAATAGATCGATTGGGGTTGTCATTAATGGCTGCTCGTCAGATCAATTGGCAATCAATGCCGGAGTCCCTCAGGGGTCCGAGCTAGCAGCGACGCTTTTCCTGCTCCACACAAACGATTTGCTGAAGCCAGGTACGGTTGGTATGCAGATGACAAAACGGTTGAAAGCTACATACCTATTCCACGTGCTAGTGGAACACAAATACAGTCCTTAAGGAAGGCAATGGTCGAACGCATGAACGTGTCACTGAAGGCAGTCTCCGATTTGGGTGAAGCCAATAAGGTTTCGTTCAATGCTAGTAAGACTCAAGCGTGTCTTATCTCCGCGAAACGGAGTCCATTCCATCTGACTCCTACTTTCCGAAATGTATCCCTTCCGTTAACCGACCATCTTGAGCTTCATGAAATCTCGCTGATTTCGAAAGTCAACTTCGGCCTATACATTGAGTCGAAAGCGCAGTTAACAGCAAAAAAGCTGGGCATCCTCAACAAGGTGAGGCAGTATTTTACACCTAGGCAGCAGCTCGACCTTTACCAAACACAAGTCCGCTCGTGTGTTGAATACTGCTTACATCTGTGGGTGGTTCAGCAAAATACCAGCTTGAGGCGCTCGAGTCATCAAACATCAATGATGACGAGCTGACCAATGCTCGACTTCAAAGTCTGGAGCATCGTCGCAAGGTTGCCAGCCTATCCATCTTTTATAGGTTACATTTCGCAGAGTTTGCCGAGGAACTGCATAACCTTATTCCTCCGTCCCCATTTCACCATCGGACTATCAGACAATTGGCACTCCAGCATCGCTTCATGGTGGGTATTCCACATATACGCACGAAGCGTTTTGCTTCAACATTCCTTATGCGAACTACCAAGGAGTGGAACGGCCTGCCCGAGTCTGTGTTTCCACTTGAGTACAATTTGGGTCTCTTTAAAGCGAGAGTAAATAGGTATCTCATAAGTAAGCGTGCTCCAACGTAGACCGCATCATCACTTACCATCAGGTGAGATTGCAGTCAAACGTCTGCCTATACTCCATAAAAAAATATATATTTAATTACTTTTAGGCGGTTTTGGTAAGCTCAGTGACCGTTAGTACTATAGAACTGTCGTATGAGTATGTATATTACTCGCGCTGACAAAGTGGTAAAATAAAAATTGAAAAAAAAAATTTTACGCAGTCATGAAGTGGGTTTTTTTAGCGCCAAACTTATGGTGTCGTTGGATAGGTCTTTCAAAACGAATAGGAGTCTTTTAAAACTGTTTTTGGGTAAATCCAATAGTTACGTAAATAATAGATCCAAAAGCTTAAAAACCGGCCAAGTGTAAGTCGCTCACCGAGGGTTCCGTACAAACCTTTACAGCTTAAAGGTATTATAGACCTGAGTATTTGATAAATGGTATTTAGTATCTTACCTGATTAAAAGCATTCATGTTAAGGAAAATCAAGCTACTTAAGACGTTCCGGCCATGCACACCGTTTAGCGATAACCAAATGCATGGACGGGACGGCTTAGTAGTGAGTATCTACATACCACATATAATTGTACCTGAGTGAAACCATTTAATATTACCTCCCGTCAAAGTTATAAGTTTATATAATTTCACTTAAGCTCATTAGCGATAAGACCGCCTGTTGTTACCTCTACCTAAATTTATGTAATTGAAAATTTTTTTTTTACTTGTAATTGTATGAGGTGTGCAATAAAGAGTATTTATTATTATTCAGTAAATATTTTATTGTGGTTCCTAGTTTATAATGTTTTTTTTTATTTTTTATAGTTACAACTTACTTGTGTTTAGAAAGTATGATTTACTTCCGCGGATGAGGTGTCGGTACAAACCCGATAGGGTTTCACGGCGCTTATCATGTAAATTTGTATCTGAACTTAAATATAAAATAAATTAAATAATATGAATTTTAATTTAATACCTCTACGCGTTCATGAGGAAAGGGGTATTAACTTTAAAATTATTACAAATATTTTTATTATGTGATGTAAATAAAAATTTACATTTTTCGCAATTTTTCCTTTATCTGTGCTATAAGACGTTGCTTCATATTAAATTTCAAGATTCTGAGTTCACGGGAATAACCCTGTAGGTTTTGATTCCCTTGCAAGTTTCAAAAATTTGCGGCATAAACGGCTGCATCTTTTGATTGCGTTGGCTTAGACGTTTGATTTTTTCACAACTCCAAGGGAAGGGAGATACGGTTCAAAAGTTACAGGGGGGGGGGGGGGGGGGTTCGCCCTTTTTTAGGGTTCCGTACCTCGAAAGGAAAAAAACGGAACCCTTATAGGATCACTTTGTTGTCCGTCCGTCCGTCTGTCTGTCTGTCTGTCTGTCAAGACCATTTTTCTCAGGAACGCGTAAAGGTATCAAGCTGAAATTTATATCAAATACTCAGGTCTACTGTCCCTTAGAGCTGTGAAAAAATCAGACTTCTAAACCAACGCAATCAAAAGATACAGCCGTTTATACCGTAAATTTCCGCAAATTTTCGCTCGCAAGGGTATGAAAACCTACAGGGTATTTCCCGTGAACTCAGAATCTTGAAATTTGGTACGAAGCAACGTCTAGCACAGATAAAGCAAAAATTGCGAAAACCGTAAATTTTTAGTTACATCATATAATCAAAATATTTTAAAGTTACTACCCCTATATACCTACAGGTTTGTACGGAACCCTCGGTGCGCGAGCCCGACTCGCACTTGGCCGGTTTTTTTTATGTATGTTCAGCGATTATTCGAAGACGGCTGGACCGATTTGGAAAATTATTTTTTTGTTTGAAAGTGTATACAGAGTATACTTCACAGTACCAACTGTAACCAGGTCAGGTATACCCATTGTAACCAGGTCAGGATCTGATGATGGGATCCTGGAGAAATCGAGGGAACTATTCAAGTATTATAGGCACACCTATAGTGATTAGAGTATTTTTTACAGCAGCTCGAGAATTTGCTGTTGGAAAGTTGGATGCTAAGTGAAGTCGGTTCTTTTTTGTTTAAAATTATTTATATAATAGTAGTTTATGTAACTGTTACGTAAAAAGGGTCCTTAAAACATGAGTGTGGTTTTATGAAATGAGCCGCAGGTGAATTTCATAATAAGATCACACGAGTGTTTTAAGGCCTAATTACGTACAGTTGCATACACTGCTTTATCTACACTCATATTATTTATCCAAAATGCCGTATTCGGAAACCATAGAATGGCCGCCATTGCACCGCCGTGGCCAACTCGATTGTGCTGGCGGTCGCGCGGGCGCGTGTCGGGCTGTCGGCGTCGACGTCGGGAGGGTGCAGGTGTACATTATGTTGTCAAAACTCATAGCACATCAATAATTGAGCATTAAAAGTTAAAATTACGTTAGTGCCACGGATAAAAAGCTTATCATAGTAAAATCGGTCGTGGTAATGCTAGCCATTGCCTACCGTTTTCAAAGACGTTTCAGAGAACTTACAATATGAGTGTAGATAAAAGTGTTTTTCTTTTTCTTTCGACGGAACGGAGGATAGAAATGCTGTTTGTTTGTTATGTTGCCTGTTTTTAAATATATACGAATGTTATCATTTCTTTTCAGAAAATGTTTATCGGATCAACTGTATTTTAGTAAACCTCAATTTAAAAAAATAGAAATTTACTTGCGATGTACCCACCGAGACGAACCCCACAAACGAATCTTTATGAATACGCCATAATTAATTAGGTTGTCAATTAAAATATGAGTACCTATTCAAAGCCTCTGTTTCCTCTGGCCCATAATCTTATTAAATTAGCTTCTAATTAGCATAATGGATGTTCGGCAAGCATAAAACTTTTCTAGGTATGTGTAAAAAAAGGAAATTTTATTACGAGTTTGTTTTACGTTCGGAATTTATGGGGATGTTATCAAGATGTGATAAAGGATAGCGGCTTTCGCGCTCAGTTCGAAATGGCGATGGTGTAATTGAACAGTATAAATTCAAATGTACAATTAATACAAAGTAATCGATACATTTACATGCTTAGTAATATGGCAATATTACTTAAATATTTTACTTACTTTAATAAATACTTATATACTACAATGGGGATCAATGTTACTCTGCGTCCGTAGGAAACACCTTCGACAACCCTACACGTGATCCCTGGGTGGTGATAATAGAGTTATAAACTTGGCAGCTGCACTGTCCCATCTGGACCTCGCAGTACTCACTGGATTTTCTTTATCATCTGCTTTTCCACTACTACTACCCCAGGGAAGAAATGCCTATCTATATCCAGTGACATGTAGCCATACGATAAATAAATAAATAAATATTATAGGACAATCTTACAGAAATCGACCTAGGCCCACGGTAAGCTCAATAAGGTTTGTGTTATGGGTACTATACTTCGTTTTTTTTTTTGAGATTAGAAATTGAGTAAACATAGAAACAGTAGTTGCCAAACTGTTCTAAATGTTCAATTTAAACACACTGCAAGCACACCAACAAACGATTAGTTAATATGATTAAGAGTTCACATTTGTGAATAAATAATAACAATTTGCAGATTAAATAATCCAACACAACAACACAATTTCGTTTTGCATTATGACGTTAGAGACACGTGAAAATTTAAAAACTGACCTGACAGTGACGCACGTACGTTCTAAAACGGAAACTTAACGTCTAGTTTTTTATCAGTATTCACGAAAATTATTATCACATTTAATTAATTTTAATTCATACATTTTCGTAAATAAAACTGCTTCTAAACGTTATTTAATAGTTTTATTATATAATAGTGAATGATAAAAAAAATTTCTTAGGTGATGGTAAAAAATTTCGTGGACTATGAGGTGGCTTTTGTTGTTGTATGCCACTCGGGCCTGTCTCTGATTGCTCCATAACCCTCCAACCAAACGCACGATAATAGAGCAAGCAAATACCTTTACTTAAATAAGAATCAAAATAAGCTTTACATATAAAACTATCCAGGTATGGCTGAGAGATAGTAATGACAGATGACGCGAGAAAATATTTCAAAATCGAACCATACGTTTCGAACCTCTTCTTCTCTAGGTATTTTATTATGCAACATTCACAGGAACATTAACAATGATAAAAATTAAATATTTGGTGCATATAACTACTATCAAAATATTGTTAAATACTCAATTTAATATTTACAAATACGAAGGCATGGCTTTACTATAAATACAAATAATATTTAAGTATGTTTAATGACTGAGTAGGCTCTTTGACAGTTGTGACATGTCCGATAAAGAACCCTGTACATCGTTCTGTCAACTTTTTTCTAATCTCAAAAAAACGAAGTATAGACGACGATATATATAATAGATAAATCTGGATAAATACTTAAATACATAGAAAGGTAGTGCCTTTTTGCCGAATTATATTTCATCAAATTTCATTTAGCAACCAACTTTTCGCCGAAGTTTTATTTTGCAAACCAATATTTGGCATAATTTTACTTTGTATTTTTTTTATTTCGCAAAATTTTTTTATTGCAAAATTTTGTTACGTCAAATTTTATATGGTAAATAATTGTCTAGCAAATGATTTGCTAAGGTAAGTAACATATTGTCAAATTGATTATGAAGCAAATGATTTGCTTAAATAACAATTCATCAAAACTGCTCCCAGAGATATGTAGGTTAGCTTTTTTTTTATGATCCTAAAAACGAAACTGCTTCCAGAGATAGGTAGGTTAGGGTTATTTTTTTATGACCCTAAAAACGAAACTGCACCCAGGGATAGGTAGGTTAGGGTTATTTTTTTTATGATCGTAAAATCGAAACTGCTCCCAGATATAGGTAGGTTAGGGTTATTTTTTTATGATCCTAAAAACGGAACTACCCCCAGAGATAGTTAGGTTAGGGTTATTTTTTGATGACCCTAAAAACGAAACTGCTCCCAGGGATAGGTAGGTTAGGGTTATTTTTTTTATGATCGTAAAAACGAAACTACTCCCAGGGATAGGTAGGTTAGGGTTATTTTTTATGACCCTAAAAACGAAACTGCTTCCAGAGATAGGTAGGTTAGGGTTATTTTTTATGACCCTAAAAACGTAACTGCTCCCAGAGATAGGTAGGTTAGGGTTATTTTTTTTATGACCCTAAAAACGAAACTGCTCCCAGAGATAGGTAGGTAAGGGTTATTTTTTTTATGACCCTAAAAACGAAACTGCTCCCAGAGATAGGTAGGTTAGGTTAGGTTAGGAACCTTGCATTCTAACAAACTAGGTTAGATTTCATAATGCCAATATGTTGCTAAATCAAGGTATTTGCTAAAGGTTGCTAAATTTGTCGAAAACATAATTGATATCTTAAAAAAATCCCAGGTAATAATTTGTCTAACAATAATTTATCAAATCATTCGTTGGGAAATGATAATAAGTGCGTAACATTGAGTTGGGAAATAAAAATTTGCCCAAATAAAAATATGGGATACGTAGTTTGGGGAGTTAAGAATTTGCTAAATAATTTTCGTCGAAACATTAGTAAACCACATAGAAAACATCCATAACTCAGGAACAAATATCTGTGATAAACACCCAAATAAATGCCCTGACCAGGATTCGAACCTAAATATACTATAATGTTACTTAAATATTGTCAATCTATATATACAGGGTGTCTCATTCAAATCGGTCAGTATGGGAAAGTCTGAAACTATAAGACATATGAAGATCTGTTCTGAGGAACCATGTCATCGATTTTAATAACAAGAAAAACTGCATTCATACATTTTAAAAAACATCTGTACTCCGTTCGGGAATCGAACCCGGTTGTTTTGAAAAAAAAAACCTTCACTATTTCTATTTAGATATTGATTGTGTAGGTCTTAAGCAGTAAATGTCTGTATGAAACATGATATCTAAAATGAATAAAATGCATTGTTTCCACATACTTTAATTTATTTTAGTAGGTGCTCGAAGTGACCACCGCCTTTTTCAATACAATATTCAACACGTTTAGGTAACGATCTTACAATTGCATTTTGTATCTTCATGTGGTGAATTTGCGTTAAAATTGTCTCTATGGCTACTTTTAGGTCTTCAACGGTGTCATAGCTTGTTTTGTACACTTCATCCTTAACGTAACCCCACAAGAAATAGTCCAGAGGCGTTAAATCGGGCGACCTTGCGGGCCATTTGGTAGGGCCGTTCGTACCGATCCATTTTTGTGGAAAGTTCTCATTTAAAAAGTCTCTAGCTATGCGACTATTGTGAGCCGGTGCTCCGTCTTCTTGAAAATACAGTTTTTCTCTTACTTCTGCCGACATTTCTCCTAGGGCCTCTAAAAGATGTTCTAAGATTGCAATGTATGTCTTATAGTTTCAGACTGTCCCATACTGACCGATTTGAATGAGACACCCTGTATAAAAGGCAAAGTCCTGACTGACTCACTTAAACAAACGCCCAGCCCAAACCGTTGAACCTAGAAAGTTGAATTTTTCACAATAGGTAGTTTTTATAACGATAGTATCCACTAAGAAGGGGTTTTTCAAAATTCATCCCTCAAGGGGATGAAATGAGGGTCCAAAGTTTGTATGGGGAAACTAGATCAGTTTCGACTATTTTATTCTAAACTTCACACGAGTATTTCTAACAATAAATGAGTAAATACGTGTTTCAGGATTTTTCATAATTCACCCCCTAAGGGGATGAAATGGGGGTACAAAGTTTGTATGGCGAAGCAATATTAGTTAGACAATTTTATTCGAAACTTCAAAGGAGTATTCCTAACGATAAATGAGTAAACACGTGTTTCAAATTTTTTGAAAATTCAACCCTTAAAAGGGGGAATTATCGTCATAAATTCTGAAAATCAGCATGGTTATAATTTCTATGGTTTATCGGGTCATTGATTACGAAAATAATAACGAGTTTAAAATCCAACGTGGTGGACGTAAAATACAATCTCCCCTGTTGGGGTGCGATGGGGTTGAAATATCTGAATATCAATATGGGTGTCGTTTTTTGTGTTTTAATGGACGTTAATTACCAAATTGGCGTCGAGTTTGAAATTTTTATATTGTGGACAGGAAAATTCTTGAAAGTATTTGTGCCAAATTACAATCTCCTTCTTCTAAATATATAAAAGAACAAACTGTCTGACTGACTGACTGACATATCAACGCACAGCCCAAACCGCTGGTTCTAGATTCCAAGTTTGTCATGTAGGTTCCTTATAAGGCCTAGGGGTGCAATAAGAAAGGATTTTTCAAAATTCACCCCCTATTGGGGTGAAATTGAGGTCCAAAGTTTGTACGGGGAGACAAGATTAGTTTGACTATTTTATTGGAAACTTTACAGGAGTATTCCAAACAATAAATTAATAAACAAATGTTTCAGATTTCTTGAGAATTCATCCCCTAAAAGGGGGAAATACGTGACAAAGTCTGAAAATCAACATGGGTATTGTTTCTATGGTTTATCAAGTCGCTGATTATAAAAACAACAACAATTTTAAAATCCATCGTGGTGGACGTGACTTACCATCTCCCCTGTTGGGGTGCGATGGGGTGGAAATGTCTAAATATCAATACATGTGTCGTTTTTATGTTTTTTTTGGGAACTGAATTACTAAAATGGCATCGATTTGGAAGTTCAGTATTGTGGACATGAAAGTATTTGTTCCAAATTGCAATCTAATCTAAATATATAAAAGAAGAAACTGACTGATTGACTGACATGTCATGACTGACAAATGGAGATAGTTTGAGTTCTGGGGAAGGATATATAATAGTTGTTATCGTAGAACTCATTCCTTAAGCGGGTAAAAAGGAGGGTGGATTACTAAATCCACGCAGACGAATTCGTTGGGAAAAGCTTCTATTCAAGAGTAGAAATTTGCATTAATCATAATCTCTTAATAGTAGTAAGTTGTTGCTGGCGTAACAATTATTGCAATCATTTCTATAAAAAAAATAAGGGAACCGCTTTCACCAAAACGTGGTATACGTATAGCCCAAAATGACATAGAGTAGTTTTCATCCAGAAAATCAACCCTTAAAGGGGCGAAATGGCGGTTGGAGGTTTGTATGGAGAATTATTAACAGGGAACCGATTTAGATAAAATTTGGTATGGATATAGTTTGAGTCCCGGGAAACAATAAAGGATAGTTTGTATCCCGATAAACAATCCTAGAGTGGTAGAAAAGGGGTTGGTAGTTTGTATGGCGAAATATTAACCGCTGAACCGACAACGATGAAACTTCGTACATGAATTTAATATTATAAATGCGAGTGTGTTTGTCTGTCTGTTAGATTTTCACGATTAAGCTGCTGAACCGGTTTAGATAAATCTTGGTATAGAGATAGTTTGAGTCCCGGGAAACGTAATAGGGTAGTTTTCATCCTGAAAATCAACCCTAAATGGGGTCAAAAGGGGGTTGGAAGTTTATGGGAAAATTTTAACCGCTAAACTGCTTTAGATGAAACTTGGTATACCTACAGATAGGTTGAGTATCGGAAAAGGATTAGGATAGTTTTTATTCATGAAATCAACACTTAAGAGGATGAAATGAGGGTTGAAAATTTATTTGAGAAATTTTTAAACGTTAAACCGATTTAGACGAAATTTGGTGTAGAGATAGTTTGTGTTCCGGAAAGGAACATAAAATAGTTTTTAAGGTGAAAATCAACCTTTAAGGTAAGGGTACAATGTTCGAATGGCAAATTTTTAACCACTGAACCGCTTTAGATGAAACTTGGTATACTTACAAATAATTTGAGTATCGGGAAAAGATAAGGATAGGTCTTATTCCTAATATCAACACTTAAGTAGGTGAAATAGAGGTTGAAAGTTTGTATGGGGAAAACGTGGTATAGAGATAGTTTGAGTCCCGGGAAATGACATAGGACAGTTTTGATCCCAAAAATCAATCCTTATGGGGGTGAAGTCGGGGTTGGAGGTCTGTATGGAGAATTTTTACCGCGAACTGATTTAGATAAAATTTGTTGTGGATATAGTTGAGTCCCGGCAAACAACAAATTTTTGTCCCGAAAATCAATCCTAGAGGGGGTAGAAAAGGGGTTGGTAGTTTGCATGGCAAATTATGAACCGCTGAACCTATTAAGATGATTTGGTATGGAGGCTTGGATAACACCCATACCAAAGGGATTAGTTAGTCGTGAAATTGAAAAGTTCCGACCCATATCTAAACTTTGCCAATTTAGTAAAGTTCTAGAAAAAATTGTTAAACAACAACTCTTTGAAGTTGTCAATCATCATATTATCCCTCAACTGCACGCTTTGTTTAAAGGTCTTTCGGTTGACAGTATTTTCTAATATTAACAGGGGAAGTTCTAAGTGCAATGGATGGTGGACACTGTTTTTATGCCGTGTACACCGATTTTGCCAAAGCTTTCGACAAAATCTGTCATAGCACACTACTGCACAAACTTTGGCGCCTCGGTATACATAGTGATCAGTTTCATTGGATCAAATCGTACAGTCAGCTGCAGAGAAAAAGACCCCCCTTACATATAAACTTTGTATGCAGCGTGGGCCTTTTTCTCTGCAGCTGGCCGTTCATTGAAAATAGAACTCGGGCAGTAGTACTGTCAGGCTACTTATCGCATTGTGAAGAAATTAACTGCCAGATAAAACTACCTGCAAAACTTAGCACTATAGCTTATTTGAAGATTGTGAAACACCAACGATGACTTTATTCGTCAGGTTAGGGGGGAAGTAGCTTATTCAGGGCTTTACTTGGACATTGTGAAACAGGCCCTTAATACTCTAAGGTTTTACTTTACGCCGATGATACCAAAATGTATAGAACAATTAATGATATTTCAGACTTTGATTTATTGCAGGAAGATTTATTTAATTTAGAGAGATATTGTAAAGATAATATATGTCATTGAACGATGAAAAATGTAGCATTATAACTTTCTCCAGAAAAAAGAAATTGTTTACAATTACACACTCTGCGGCGAACCTTTAAATTCCAGAAGTAGGGGTAATCATGGATTCTAAGCTGTCTTTTATTACTCACATAGATGTAGACACGCGGTAGCGTGTCAAGCCAAGTTCAAGCAAAGGAACTGGCTAGCCAGCACCAAGTGTATATTACACGAACCACTTGGTGCCACTTTTGACCCTTCTATAACTCAAAACCTCTTTAACGTAAACACATAAAACTACGTGTGTTTAATTATATCCATAAGGACATCTAGAAGCCCAAATTTCATGAAGCTAGCTCAAACGGTTATAAAGATATGAAGGTCAAAAAGTCGTAAATTTTAGCACTGACTGACTGACTGACATATAGTACCTAAACCTAACCTACTTCCAGATGACCTAGAAGGATGACATTTGGAATCCAGCTCGGTAAAAAAGGGGGGTCCCCTTTAAAAAAAAAATATTAATTGTATCGTTGGAACCGTTACAAGCTGATATTTGAAACTATCTCTATATGTATTATTATATTTGCTATCAATATAAAAATAAAGTGAAGTCAAATAATAAGTGGTGTCCCCATAACAAAAACCTGTAATACGCGCTAAACGACCGGCCAACGGTGTGTCGTCGGCGGCGCGCGGGAGAATGTAGACAATAGCATAAAAAAGAAAACCATGCAGCGGAAACGCAAGAAAAGACATTTCATCTCAATACCTGCCTAATTTTCTTTACAAAAAGTAATGATATCCCACCAAAAACATAAATGTAAAGAAGGAGACCCAAGTTCAATACAAAAATTATGCTTGGCTGTGGGCTTCGCCGTAAAAAGAATGGAGATCTAAATGAGTGCCAAGTTCTATGCAAAATCCAAATATGCACGGAGAAAAAAGTCTCGTCCATGATACCAAAATACTGTAATCTGAACGAGAAAATCTAGTAAATTCTGGGACAATTGTTCACATAGTATAAATAACTAAACCAATCTGTTTAAATTCGTTGAGCTTAGTGAACTAATTATCTTGTAATTGCCACACATTAAAATAGCGTGTATTACTAGAATATTTAGTAATCATAACACGTGGACCGTACTAATAAACATATTTTTTTTGCGGAACTTAATAAATGATATGTAAACTTAACTATACATTCTTGTAATGGTAATATATTCATTAAGTATGATGAAATAGTTATATATATTGTAAGTGCCACACAGTCAAATTGTGTGTGTTACTAGATTATTCAGTATTTATAACACATGGAGTGTCTAAATAAACAATATTTATTGTAGATATTAATAAAAGTTATGTAAACTCTACAATAAATTCTTGTAAAGGCAATAAAACTTTAGTTAGTAGTAGTAAGAATATGTATCGTACTTTATTATTAAGAATACAAGTCATCTGATTTATGTTACATTGTCTTTATTTATGCAAACTTCATTAAATGGTTGGTGGAAGAAGAAAATATGTTACAGCAACTGCATTTATGGTACTCTCTAATAAATATACAATTGCGTTAACGTGTTATATTGTTTATCGGTACCTATTAATTTGTGTGTGCACCGTATAGACAACTAACATTTCTTGTTAATTTAAAAAAAGGTTCGTTGTCTATACAAGGTGGTATAGTAAGGATTTAAGGCTGAGCCACGCCAGATGCGTGTGCGTGATGTGCACGTAGACGTGCGCGTGGCGTGCGCGTTGTAAAAGACGAATCCTCATAAGAGATGACACTGCATGGCAGGCCACACCGCTTGACGCACACAGGTAACAACCTGCGTAGATATTTTTTTTTACAATATATATTTTATGTTTATACATATAACAAGAAACAAAAAGAAATGAAATCATGAGCCATACCTACCTTAATTCTATGTACCCACCAGTATGCAGAGCAAAATTAGTATTCTTAAATTATATTGTGGGTAAGTAGAATATTGGTAAATAGGTTTAACATTCTAGTTATAATCAATTTATTTTCCTATTAGGTAGGTAGGTACATCGGAAAGATATTTACACAATTGGTTACTTAAAATTATTTTCAATACTTGAACTACTTAAAACAATTTACGTTTAAGTCTAATTTTGAGACTAGACAAGGAAGTGTGAAAAGGATCAATGTCATGTATATGCTTATTATAATAACTAGGGACTCGTCTGAAAAATGTGTGCCGAGAATAATTCTTGCGAGCAAAGCTGACATGAAATAGTGATCTTAAAATAGTGAAATATATGTTGAATAACTTTATAAAATGACCGATGTAATGAAAACTGGCCAAGTCAAATCTAACCTACTTTAAGATCTCACATTTTTAAGCCAAATCTAATCTACTTTAAGATCTCACATTTTTAAATAACAGCAATTGTTATAGGTATCCAATAAAGCAAAGAAATAGAGTTTAATACTTGTTCATAATGTTATTTTGTTCTTATATATACATATTTGGATTTTGCAAAGAACTTGGCACTCATTTAGATCTCCATTATTTTTGCGGCGAAGCCCACAGCCAAGCATAATTTTTGTATTGAACTTGGCTCTCCTTTTTTACATTTATGTTTTTGGTGGGATAATATAATTACTAAATCTTTGAAGCAATTAGGTTTTATCTTACGAGTCAGTAAACCATTTAAAAACGCTCTTACTTACAAAATGCTTTATAACAGTTATGTCAGAAGCCGTCCCGAATACGCAGGTGCTGTTTGGAAACCATTTCATGCTGTCCATATTGATATAATTAAAAGGGTCCAGAGCAAGTATGTATTTTTTTTTGATTTCAGAATTTGTCAACACTACGTCAATTAGGAATATTATTATTCATGATTTTTTTGGAAAACGTCATTCGATTCTATATTCCTGTAGATTCAAATGTCTCTAATAAACCTACTATCTATGATAGCCCTGAAACGCCAAAAATGTGAAAATACGTTATGCGTCTGCGCAGCGCGTCAAAACGCCCCATACAAAAAGTGTGAGGATTGTGACGTCACCGACCACAAAGTTGCAGAAAACTGTTTGGAAGGAACAAGTTTATGGAAGATTTTTGTAATTTTAGGCACGAAAAAATGCGTTAAGCTATATAGTTGTTGTACATTTTTTTTCTTGTTAGAGCATAAGTAATCGAACTGAAGTTTCGAAAATACATTTGAGGTATATAAAAATATGCCTAAAATTTTAAGTTTTTAAACCGCAATATCTTTAAAAACTGTTAAAAATGATTACGGACTTCCACTTATTTATATTAATTTGGGGTTGTTGAACGTGTTTAAGGAACAAATTCAATTAAATATTTTTCATGCACGTTCTCTATTACTTGTTCTTCATTACAACGCTGTAGTGTGGGACGTTAGAGTGAAACAACTTGGTAGTAGTATATGCTTATAATCGATAAAGTTACGTGCTAGGTGCTTATATATAGGGCCAATATGTGAGAGTGTGAGTGTGGCGAAGCGCTCACACTACACCTCCCTTCCTTAAATAAAAAAAATAGATTATTAGTAGCTAGTAAATCTATTTTTTTTTGAAATCACAGAATTAATACAGTTAAGAATAATACAAACAAATTTAAAAAGACTTAAAACATACACAATAAATTGGTTAAAATATCTGCTCTACGCCATATATATGCTATATTAAATTAATAAATAATATATATGTTATATAAAATTGAAGATACAAGGATTTAAACTAAACGCTCACACAATCAAACAATTTTAATTATACTAACTTACTACGTAATAATACTTTTCGCTTACTTAATTACTAATGTATGCTCTCTCTGATAACGAAACGAAACATTTTACTTAAATACATATAAAAACCTTAAACTAAAATAATACAAATTCTATTATTTAAGACTAAAACAACAAAAAAAACACATTTAATAACAATTACAAATAGCATAATAATTACAATATAATTAATAAAAAACCGGCCAAGAGCGTGTCGGGCCACGCTCAGTGTAGGGTTCCGTAGTTTTCCGTCCGTCACAGTAAGTGTCCCCACTTAAGAGTTAATAACACCGCCATGTAGGATATGATATGAGAGTTCCACGTACAGCGACATCTATCGGCAAATTAAGTAAACTATTGCGCGCGAGCTTAAAGTATGGAAGATGATTTTTATGGAATAATTCTTTATTGCGTGAACCGATTTTCACCGATTTTACTTTATTTGAAAGCACGTCATTTCATTGTAATTTTGTAGAAATTACAGGTACCTACAATAAACACCTGCTTATACGGTTAAATTACAAACTTAGTTCAGAAATTATTTTGTAATTTTTTTTCAAAAACTATTCATCCTATCAAGTTCAAAATAATTTTCCTAGAAATTTTTTATAAAGTTCTACTTTTGAGATTTTTTTCATATTTTTAAAACTTATGGTTCAAAAGTTAGAGGGGGGGGGACGCATATTTTTTTACTTCTGGAGCGATTATTTCCGAAAATATTCACATTATCGAAAAATGATTTTAGTAAACCCGTATTCATTTTTAAATACCTATCCAACAATATATCACACATTAGGGTTGAAATGAAAAAAAAAACCACTCCCCACTTTACGTATAGGGGAGGTACCCTAATAATAAAAAAATCCACTTTTTATTTTACCACTTTGTCGGCGTGATTGATATACATATTAGTACCAAATTTCAGCTTTCTAGTGCTAACGGTCACTGAGATTATCCGCGGACGGACGGACGGACGGACGGGCAGAGATGGCGAAACTATAAGGGTTCCTAGTTGACTACGGAACCCTAAAAACAATACCTATTTTCTTTTCGGTATTCCACATCCATTTGTTTTCTAGGTACCTAGTTATCTTTTTTTACGTCTTGGTATACAATTAAAATTATGTTATGTAATTTCCGTGATACAGGTATCTAAAACCTTAAATTATGTATTTATTCATATTTTTATTTTTCTTTCATGTCATTATATATCTCTCTATTTTTCTCATTATAATTTAAACTTATTAAAATTGTGCATCTTTAGCGTGCATCTCTATTACATCAAGGGTTCACAACGCTTACATAGTGGTCGGCCGACCTTCATATACATTTATTTATTAATTTGCTCAGGATACAAGGATTTATTATTTTATTTAGCGCGCAACCATACTATTTATATACTCATACAGGCAAATCTTTTAACACGTCCATACATCATAACCTTCCATGTGTCCAAGGGTCTCCACGATTGATACTCGATCGAATCATGGTCAGACGCCAAGGATTCCGAGCCTGCCTTGTATCCTGGCGTACCCTGTTATACCTATTCGCTCAAGGCCGCATCTCGGGCATCGAAGACGCTATAGGTATATTTATTTAATTAGTTTCATATTACATTCATGCCCCTCTCTTCACAAAAAAAACATTCAAATACGCAGTCAGTTCACTCAAAAACCATGAAAACTTCAATATATAAGATTTGCAGTAACTCTCAGGTGATCAGTGTAATCGTCATTTGAAAACTTATTTATTTCAGTTTTCCCAAACACATTGCAAATGCACTTTCCAAACATCGTACGAACTCCATCGCCCAATTTATCAATCTAAAATCAAACCATTATTTCAACAACAAAATCGCAAAACCTGTTCCTTATTGTCATTATCATAAATCATACATAATGTTTCATGTAAATTTTTAATCCATTCCTTGAAAAAAAATGTCTAATCCATGTACAAATATAGTCAAATCCGGCACATTTTACATTTTAAAATATATTTTATATTTATTATAATTAATAATAATTTTAAATAAAACGTATTACAAACTTAAATAACATCGTGAAATATTTTTGCATTTACTATCTAGAAAAAATGAGCTAATTATGGTAAAGTATTATTTGATTTCATTACGATTAAATTCTAGTGATCTATAACAGTGCAGAAAGACTATGAAATTAGAGATGAAATTACAGACGTCGCATGCCAATCCTTATATGGAGGGCATGCGCTGCCGTCAGGTGCCATATTTGTAAAGGATGAAATTATGTCATGTACCTGACTATTTCTACAAATTATTAATATAGAATAATTTAATTTAAAAAAACAACTATGCATCTATAAAATATCAAAGCCTGAAAAATAATTACTCTCATATTAAGTAGGTATACTATTTAGTAGGACAACCGTTCTTTTAACCATGTGTTTCGTCATCGAGCGGCATAAAAGTTACACACTTAAACAAAATATTATTAAAATACTTATGCTACAAATGTTCATTTAAACCGTAGGTACACACCGTAACTATACCTGTATGTAATGATTCATACAATAACGGTTTACTTCGGGTTAATTGGTGTTTTATATATGTATATTTTTTTTACCTTTTGTGTCTAAATACTCCCAGATTTCACGGTATATATGAACGAGAAAAAACCTCATTCATTACCATATTATATCAACAAAATAAATTTCTTAGGAATATAATAAAACATATAAAAAATAGAAATCACTAAAAAATAAAATCCATGTCCAACATTCAATATCCAATTGGCACCCAAAATTTCACTTCCACTCTGATGAGCGGGACCTCGTTTCTTAACCAAGGGCAGCAGAAACTGAACTTCAGGCCACGTCCTTATATCCACCGACACGAACAACTCCCAGCAGCAATCATCAAATCACTTTTCAATTGTATTAAAATGTTTATGTATGTTTATGTATTATTGTAAATTTATTAACACGATTCTTGAATTGATATAATGTCAGATTTTGTTTGCACTTTTTACTCTACTCTCTCATACTCTCCAAATATTTTTAGAGTCCACTTTGCTCCAAGGCCACTTTTTAAAAGTCTTTGATACTTTAAACTTTTTACACTTAGTCTCAAAATTTTCCACTTCACGTTTATTTCAGTAGTCTATATATTTTTCTCATTTTCTATTTGTTAAAAAAAAATGTTTTACTGAATTGCACCAAGGTCACTACGTACTCTGGCTGGCGCAGCGCGCCGCCAGTGCAGCACTGGCAGGGTCGCCATGTAGTGTGGGACGTTAGAGTGAAACAACTTGGTTGTAGTATATGCTTATAATCGATAAAGTTACGTGCTTAAGTGAGTGTTAAGTTACGTGCTTATATATAGGGCCAATATGTGAGAGTGTGAGTGTGGCGAAGCGCTCACACTACAACGCTATAAAATACAGTCTCTTAAAGACCGTCGTGACTGCGTAGACTCTGTTCTGCTGTATAAAATATTGCATTCTAGATTAAAAATACCCTCACTACTTCAAAAAATAAACATCAAAGTCCCTCGTGCGCGTCAGTGTAAATGCCGTAAAAAGGAATTATTTTCTGTGCCATATATTAGAACATGTTATGCAACAAATACGTTTATTTGGCGTTTTGTAAACTTTACTTATAGTGACTGTCTAAAACTTTCAGATATTGATATTTTTCACTGTAGTATAAGCTCTTTAAAGAAAGCATTTGTTTGCGAAGCTTAGAATTACACTTACCTTTCGTACTTAAGTGTATCGTATGATAAGTTCGCCTTTGTACTCTCGCTATTTAACCTTGGCAATCGTTATTCCTATCTTGCTTTCCAAGATCTTTCTTTTCACTTTGCTCTGACAGATTGCATCAGATTCATTGCATTTTAACTACAACATTGTTAGGGTTCCGTAGCCAATATGGCTAAATGGAACCCTTCTAGTTTCGTCATGTCCGTCTGTCCGTCCATCCGCCCGTCAGTATGTCACAGCCATTTTACTCGGACACTATAACACACTACTATACTAATATTATAAATGGGAAAGTTTATGTGTGTGTTTGTTTGTCCGTCTTTCACGGCAAAACGGGGCGACGAATTGACGTGATTTTTTAAGTGGAGATAGTTGAAGAGATGGAGAGTGATATAGGCTACTTTTTGTCTCTTTATAACCCCCCACTTCCCTAAAATGGGGGGTGGAAATTTGTATGGAGCATTCCGGGGGGCAATCAGGAAAGGGGAACCGTGTTACCCCGAATTTAACGCGAGCGAAGCTGCGGGCAAAAGCTAGTAAGCTATAAAGACAAATAATATCGTCTACAGTAGCGTATTAAAATAATATTCTGTTCCGAGTTCTCTTCTGTGTTTTAAATCAGAAAAGGGGAACCGTGTTACCCCGAATTTAACGCGAGCGAAGCCGCGGGCAAAAGCTAGTATCTTTATAAAATTTAGACGTAAGATGTATTTTTTTATGCCGCTATTTAGTTATGTAGTCAAATTGCAGATAATAATCGCTTTAGGGGAGGTGCTCCATACATGTAAATTTATTTAAAAAAAAGTTTTTACCAAATATCAACATACTCTAAAACTAACAGCTCTAAAAATAACATCAAGGTTTCTGGGAACATTTCGTGATTAAGTGAATATTTTTAGAAATAATCGCTTCGCTTCGCTTAGAAAAGTCAGAAAAATTGTGTCCCCCCCTGTAACTTTTGAAACGTAAGTCCAAAAAATACGATTTTTTCAGAAGGTGCATCTTTTTACATACTTTCTACGAAAATTGTTTTGAAAATTATCGGTTTAGCCATTTTTGAGTCATCTTCAAAAACTTCTTCTGGTATTAGCTTGGTTCTTATTCCATTGTACGGAAACCCTCCATTATGCGTGGTCCGGCACGCACTTGGCCGGTTTTCTGTGTAGGCCTGTGTTGTAATCATCAGAATCTATCGTCATGGTTATCGTTTTACGTAGCAGTTGTTGTCTGGTGAGGCTGTTGACAGCATGTCGCATCCTATCCTTAGGCTACGTGCAAACGACATTTTGTTTGTAATTCATTGGTTGCATACTATCATGCGTGCCATATGTTATTTTGCTTCTATAATTCAAATAAAAAAGCATATCTAGTTTTTACTGAACTATCACATCGGGTATGTATGTTACGTAACTACTTTTTAAACAACTACCTACCACTTTTAAAAACGTCAAGCACCAATTTACAGTTAACATTATTGAATTAGATATTTTAACGTCGCACGTTTGCCTGGTCAGACTTGTCAGGAGAAATTGTGAGGTCAATAAAATTGTAAAGGTAGCAAGTTACAGCATTTTTCTCTTCCTGCTAACGAGGTAACAGACACTAGGTCGTTAATCACGGCAGCTAGCGGGGACCGATAAACACACCACATTTCTCACAGTAACCGCTCTGACACGATAAAATAGTTCTTCGAATGATTAAAGTTTTAATTGGTTGGGGCCTGCGTTTAAAGTTTTTGCATTTGCGGGTCAGCGTCAATAATTTTACGAAATGAAATGTCTTCTGAGAACATGTCTTGTCATAATATGTTAACTTTAACTACGAGATAGATGGCCAGGCAATATACCGTGTTGCTTCTGTTAAAGACATTGGAGTGAGGTTAAATCGAGAGCTCACATTCCATGAGCACATCAATAGGCTCGCAAATTGTTCCTAATCACTTCAGGAGCTCAAATACCGCGAGCCATCCGGTTGCTTTGCGGTCACTCTGACTACACTGTCATTGCTCTGAATATTATACAACAAAACGATTATACGAAAAATACAGTCAAATTAAAATGGAACTGAAGTTTACAACTTAATTAGAATATTAATTATCTCATTCAAAAATGTACCAATTTTTCAATTTGAAATCTGTGTTGACTAAATTGTTATGTAAAACCGGCCAAGAGCGTGTCGGGCCACGCTCAGTGTAGGGTTCCGTAGTTTTCCGTCCGTCACAGTAAGTGTCTCCACTTAAGAGTTTAAAAACTTTATTTGAAAGCACGTCATTTCATTGTGATTTTGTATAAATTACAGGTACAATAAACACCTGCTTACACGGTTAAATTACAAACTTAGTTCAGAAACTTTTTTGTAATTTTTTTCCAAAACTATTCAACCTTACAAGTTCAAAATAATTTTCCTAGAAAGTTTTTATAAAGTTCTACTTTTGAGATTTTTTTCATATTCTTAAAACTTATGGTTCCAAAGTTAGAGGGGGGGACACATTTTTTTTTATTTCTGGAGCGATTATTTCCGAAAATATTTACATTATCAAAAAATGATTTTAATAAACCCCTATTCATTTTTAAATACCTATCCAACAATATATCACACGTTAGGGTTGAAATGAAAAAAAAATCACTCCCCACTTTACGTATAGGGGAGGCACCCTATACGTTTTATTTTACCACTTTGTCGGCGTGATTGATATACATATTAGTACCAAATTTCAGCTTTCTAGTGCTAACGATCACTGAGATTATCCGCGGACGGACGGACGGACAGACATGGCGAAACTATAAGGGTTCCTAGTTGACTACGGAACCCTAATAAAAAACAGGCTGGCTTAAATCGTGAATTTAATAAATAAGAGATTTAAAAATAGTCGTGAGAGTTTTCCCGACCTATCATGTCCTCAGTTTCCGGGCAAACTTGGGCTGGACACACTTCCACAGCACTGCTGCTTTTTTTTGATGTTTACTTCTGCTTCAAACTCGGCGGATGAGCTCTTGGCCATCTGCCCTCTGACCTAATACGGAAGAAGCAGCTATAATCTTTACCATTCTTTTGTAATCAAAATATTGAAAAAACGTAAAATAACAGCTATTAAAATGTTTTTACTTTAATTTATACTAATTTCAAACAATTATTACGATTTGAAGTGATGTAAAACGGAACGTGTTTTAATCCACCAATCATCGCTTGGTGACGTCACTCCTGTTTTGACAACTATGTATGGTATAGTAAAAGATGACAATCTCATATGGCATGGCGGGATTTAACGCCTTTTGACGGACACTTTTACAACATAGAGATTGTCATCCTTACCTTCTACTCGTACCATCCATAGAACCAAGGATGAACAAATATCACCACTATGGTGAGTGACACTGACACACATGAGTGACGTCATAGGAACTGTAGATCCGTTTAGGCGCGAAAATTTAAATTGTCAGTTTGTAACAGAATTTTTTTGCTATAAATTATAGTATTTTCATTTTTTCGTACACTCGTGGTCTATTCTACGTGAAATTCTTTCAAATTAAAGGAAACATGAAAACATTACATCTTGCCTATTCCAGTTTAATAATCAGCTACATTACAAATAACTTTATAATTTTTCTGTTATTATGAATAATAGGCATGGTGAATTTTTCTCATGTATGGTATCAATCGATTCGTTTTGTTGTGAGGATCAAATGTCTATATGGGGCCAATTGCGTTAAAGCAACACAAAAGTCAGAAATGAGACTTAAAGTCCGAGATTTGCATTTGTTTCTCAAAACGCTCCTAACAAAATGACGAGCAAAAGTGACGTCACGATCACATAGTCGCCCTGTTTAAAGTATGGAAAAAATATGAAATTGCTATTTTTACAGTGAAATGTTGCGTTTATGTATATGGTTGCTATACAGTTTATTTTACAGTAAAACGTTAAAAATCGAATGGTCACATTGTTTTTTTTTTAATTTCGCACTTCAAACACAAAAAATCGTATAATTTAGAAATTTTGCAACTTGATATCTTTGAGCCATTTCAAAAGAATTTATAAATTTTCACTTTATGTGGATATATTGATCATTTTGCATCCTATCAACTAAATTTTATTGCATAATTCAACATGTGTCATCATGCCTATTGATTATATACTACGAAGTAAAAAAAAAACTGTTACACGTTGAGTATTTAACTAAAGTCAAGGTTGTAATTTAAGGGTCAGGTTAACAACTAGATCCCATGTCATATAAAATGATTTATACTAAGATTTAAGACGATAACATTGCTCTAAAATTCTAATAAATTTTAATTAGTTGCTAATGCAGCACAGAATAGCTGGCGTTATGCATACCCGAACGAGTTAATCTTAGTGGAGGCGAAGGTTTTGGCATGTTTTCGAAGCCATTATGCAGAACGGCTGCGCTATTTATTGCCCAGCACCGAACAGATGGCCACTGATGGCGGGGAGTTAATGTCGGTGTAAATTTATGAAAACTTGTAATGTAGGTACTATGAATATGGCACGATCAAGAGTCGAACTTAAGATACCCAAGCAGGATCTAACGATCCTTGAGCCAGTGTCAGGTAGATTAAATTTAGGCTAGGTTTTGATAACCTAGAACTATGCCACAGCTTACTTTTCCTGAACACAATTAAATAAATTATTATTAAATCACTAAATCAAATGTTGATGTCGCAAGGGTCTTGCTCTATGCAGGGCTGGTGTGAAATTAAACAAGTGGATACTATACTAAATCTTTATATCCATTCTTGCTTTTGGAAACAACTTGTTAAAATCGAAACACTGGATAAATCTCTCTTTTCGTTTAAGTTCGACACCAACTAAAATTTCTAGGAGCTCAGCGGTTAAGCTTGGTCGTTAACAAGGTTCAAAGGTTGAGATTTATTCAGGTTCCTATCTTAATTCTTAACTACTTAGGTTAATAGTCCCTATGGTTTTATATATCAGAGATTTCTAAATTTAAAGACTTAATGTTGGTTCTCAAAACTAATGATATTTACTTTTCCACAGAATTCCTACTGCCATTTAAAATTAATAAAGGACTGAACCGACCTCAGAAGCTGTTCTTCGCCAGTCGCTGATGTGCAAGAAGCTTGCCACGTCGCAAAACTACAGGACGCTGTCCGGGAACTGCTCACACAGACTTTGCAGCGGGGCACCAACTTCCGAGAAGCTCAGACCGCTTGGCCGGAACCATGTGGTGATGAAACGCATGGAGAAGCAGCTGCTCGATCCATAATGATATGAAGTACAATTTAAGTCTTCAGGAATTCTAATTTGGAACCATAACACTTTTGTACTACCTTGTACAATGGTTGAGAAATACAACACATTGGTTGAAAAATACAACACCCGACTCCTGCAAGGAACAATAAATTATCTGCATTAGTCGACTGAACTACAGCCCTGATAAATTGACAAAACTGAAGAAAGAAACCTTACCGGAGAATGGAAAATATTCCTATAACATCTCTACAGAGCACGCCCTCCCTCAGGCAAGTTCAAATCTGAAAACCAAAAGCATGGTCAAAATAGCTAGAACACGATTCACGCCGTGATAGCCAAAAACCCTATTAATCTTTACTTACGATTCTCCTTTGCAGATAACCGAGGATTATTGAACCGCCACCTTCGCTGCCACCAAGGGCAAAACTTCAGGAGGCTGCTTGAGCCCGCCCTTGCACAAGGCCGCAAATCAAATGACCGAGTTATTCTCAGTGACTCCCAAGATGGAGGAACCAGAGGGCAGAGGACCCAATTCAGGGTGGCAATTAAATAAATATAAATCCCTCTAATTATTGTTGAATGATTTCAGCCAAACAACTTTCCTATTAATAGGTCAAAGACGTGATATTAAATAACCAAGTACTTTACTTCAGGACCCGCTTTCAGAATTTTCAGATACATTTTCTTTGACTACATTTTATTTACTAATTTTCCGAAATACCTATGACAGAAGAAAAACCCATAATTTAGGCTAAATTTATTAGATGACAACCCCATACAGATAAACACAAGGTGCATTCGAACGGCGCTGTTTGAAGCATTGTTATAAAATGTTGGAATTGATTGGTAGGTAAGAAACTAATTTAATTAGAACAAAAAAACAATGTAACAACGTTACAATACATCTCCCCCCGATTTCAAGGTTCAACGTAGGTGAACCGCTCGCTGTCCTCAGCTAACGCTTTATTCCTTCGTATCCTTATTTACCTGTTATTTACATGTTTTGCGTTTTGTTTAGTTTTCAATTTATCTTTAAATATGCTACTCGTATTAGCGGACTTAGGCGGGTTTTAAACCGCTGTAGTTTCCGCATGCGGTGCCGGTGCGCGAGCGAGATAGCGCTCTGCATGTGTATAGCGCTGTGACGCTTGCACACCGTCGTCGCATCCGGTTGCGGCGCCAGTGTGATAATCGCCGAAATGCCTTATCTGTCAACATTGATTTATTATGTATTCTACTAGATGTGACATCTAGAATAAATTTAATTTAGTGGGTTACAAATTTTATTTGTAAGTTTTTAGTTAGATATATTATGTTTTTATAGATATTCTAGTTTTATTTAATAAATAAAGTTTTATTTTGTAGGCCACGCTTGGCGGTTGACAGCTGTGACAGAATCAAAGTAGTATAGACTTGTAGCGATTTTCGCTACATCTTTTGGGACAAAGAATTTCTTAGGGATGTCATCTCCTGTTACTCAATGTCTGTCAAACATATAACAAGTCATAAACATAAGGTACATACAGGTACATAAATATGAAATACAATGTACATTACACATAAGTATATTTATCTACATATAATTGTACAAAACTAAAATGTATTTAATACGAGTGAGTACACAGTCTAAATGCCATTACACTTGCATTAGGATACCTAATTGGACTGTTGATTTTTATGAAATGAATACGGCGGTAAACATTTCTTATTTATTTCATTTATTTTCTGTGAATTGAAGTTGGTAAAAAAAAATTGAACTTTGTTTTTGATTGACCAGTCAAAATACTCGTCGTATATTGCGTAGAAAATATTTCAGTGTTATGAAACTTATAAGTTTCGGGCTTTGTTATCTCACTAGAGGTTTGACAAGGCAAACGTAACAGTATCGGGCTTTTAATACGTATTATTGGGATAAGTGAATATAATGACAGAGTTAATCGCTTAATAATCGTAAAGTTCTCGTCAAGTAAATAAATAATAAATATAATAATAGATTATTGGTCATCGCCGAAGTCGCCGGCAATAAGTTATTCGATATTTCGAATAAGTTTGCACTATTTGCCGAAAACTATTTACGTACTGCTTATTAACACGTCCTGGGCCCATAACCTGATGGGTGTAGGGTGTAATTATACCAGTATTGAACAAGGGAAACCAGAGATATTCATCAGAGATAAAAAGCAAAAGTATATTAATTTGTTCGGACTTTGACAAAATAGAAAACCATAGACAAAACAAAAACAACTGCCAGTATGGTGGCGTTCAAATTAAAACCTGTTTGGTTTATATGTTTCAACAAAAGCGTCGAAAAATGAAGTTGTTTAGTGTCATGCTTAAACAATAAAAACTCTGATAAATAATGTCAACGTCGCTGAAAAGCAGCGATAAAGGGGAATGAAAACCTCTCACAGGAAGTTCAGTTCGTCGTATTAGGTATAAATCCCCGGTTGGAGTCGATGCATTTATTACCGAAGGATTATGGTCGCCGAGGAGGATTAGCATTGAAAAGCTGTCAATGACTTCTAAATGTTTTTATAAATGTTTTGGTACGTTATCTGAAACAGTATAGTTGACATTTTCAAGTCACAAATCGGAATTCCATTCATGTAGATTTTTGTTCTATTGAACATATTGATTTTTGAATTCACGAAACATAGAAAAAATGTTGAACACACATAAATACAATCTTAATACACATATAAAAAATAGCGAGCTCAATCGTGTTTTGTACGTACTACATTTATTTATTTATTTATTTATTTATTCAAATAAGTTACACAGTATTACAGTAATAAAACCAATGCACTGCGAACTACAAAAATATACAGAAAAATATTTATAACTAGTTTATTTAGGCGACGTAACTGCGTGGCTCCGTTGCGCCGTCTGATCTGGTGTAGGATTCGGTAGAGTGCCCCGGAACTGCCGAAACACAACACCCTTCGGCCAGAAGTCAGCATTCGCTATCGTGTCCTGCAACGGTCGCGGCACGCGCACCACAAACGAGCTGAAGTGCACGTAATGGCGGGACCGCAGCTGGTGCACCCTCAACGAGTAGCCAGTCTTCCGGCGGACGTACTCCACCACATCGTCGGCCACGGCGGAGTAATGCAAGCGCGACACGTAGAGCGCCTTACTCGGTGTCGCAATCCGAAGTCCAGAATTAGCCGGCTCGGCAGTGCCACACAGAGTCTTGCGGGGCGCCCTGCACGCCTTGCGCTTCCGTTCCACCAGTGTGAATCCCTCCTTATCCACATTGGTGCGGGAGGAGTTTTCCTTATCGGGAACCCGTACTACCCACACCTTAGAAGGCGAGGAGTCCCGGTAAGCTGCGACTGGCTGACCGGCAACGTCAGCATAAGCACGCTGACGTGATTTAGAAACAGCACATAATTTAACAGGCTAAATAAATATAATATTATGGGACAAATCTTGAAGCAAATCAAATTATTTTGTTCAATATTTTTTGATTTGCAATTTTAAGTAGTTACACTACTATATATAAACTGAAAATAGATGTCATATACTTCAGAAAAAGTGACCAAACCCTCCGGTGTCCGAGGCCAGATTTGAACTCGCGTCTTCAGCTTTCGCGGCTTATTATGGGACAAGTTTAGATGGACAAGATTCACTCTCATTCACTCAAAGGTTAATTGGAAGACATCCCTTAAAGGGATAAGTTAACCTTTGTAGTTTACATCTTCTTTTGTTAACTGTATGTATTTATTACTGTGTTATGTAAAATAAAGTGTTACTTACTGTAAAATAAAGCTGGAGAACGGGCAAAGGCATTTTTTAATCCCATCCTTTGATAGAACAAGAGAAAGTGTAACACACCTTGTTCGACACATTTGAAGCCCTAGGTACAGCTATTTGGGTATTTGTTTATTTTGATTACCAACAGGAGACACGTTTAAATAGAAAGAATGGCGCACTTACAGACAATCACAGCATACATGGCATATATGATATGACATTGAACTTTGAGTTACATGTGTTGAGTAATTAAAAAATAACATTGAGAATTGAAACTAAAGTTAAAAACCGACCTTTTAACGGATTTAACTAATTAACTAAAGGTGACCACGGATAGTAAGCAATTAATTTATAAATGTTGTCTCATTGTCTATGGAGGGGACACTCAAACGCTAATTTGCTTGTTGTACGTGTAAAGAAGCACAATACAAAAAAAAAAATAGGATATTATACGGCTCTTACGTCCTTTTTATTATAGAATTAAAACTTTATGCGATAACTCAAAAACGGCTTAACCGATTTTATTCAATATAGTTTTCGTGGAAAGTACTTATTAATGGACTATGAGCTGGCCTCGTCAGATATTACACAATAATGAGAGCAACAAAACCTGTTTGGTTAGATTGCTATACTATCCTTCTTGCTAAATCCGGGCATCTGGCAGCTTTTAATGAGTGGAGGTCAGAGTGACAGACCAGCAAAATTTTGGAATTGGGAAATAATAATACCAAAATAGGTAAAAACTGTCAAAGTTGTATCAGTAATAAAGGACGGGGCCCATATTTTAACATTAGAACAAAAAAAAACACTGCGTATTTGCGTAAACAAAAAAAGTAGGCGACAAACTATGAATTAACATCGTTCATTCGTCATTATACGTCGTTTGGCACTACTTTCCCCTAACAGAAAGTTTTGTCAATGGTATAATCTAATTATTTACATAATTTCTCATAATGTTGCATCAAACCCAGAACTGTAGGATTTGTTTTCTTGAAGTGGTTTGCATTATTTGACCTCCACCACTTTACAGCTGCCATATGTCCAGATCTAGAAATAATCATAGTATAGCAAACTGACTAAAACAATTTAATAATAACCCTAACTCTTGGCGGGTATGACCTTAAAATACGTCCGGAAGAGGTATGGGTACTGAGAATGTCATTCTCCGCTATGTGTGACGTGTGGTAGGGCACAGCTCAGCGAATGTCATCTCGCTAAAATCTGAAGCAGAGCCCGACTGTGGAAGTACCTCCACCTTATAGAAAACCACAGTCAAATAGCAGTAGAACTTACCTACTCATAGTGTTGTTTTCCTGCCTCACCGGCAGGAAACCGGCAGGAACAAGGTTGCCAAAGAGCTCAAATAGAACGCCGTATGTTGACGACGAGGTACACTCTTGTTCATTTAGTCGTCATCACAGTGAATCCTCTTTTCTGTAAAGGGTCGACAACGCGCATGTGACATCTCTGGAGGTGCAGGCGTCCATGGGCTACGGTAGCTGCTTACCATCAGGCATAACGTATGCTTGTTTGCCACCGTCGTAGTATAAAAATAATTTTAAACAAAAAAGAACCGACTTCACTTAGCCTCCACCTTTCCAAAAAGAAATGCTCGAACTGCTGTAAAAAATACTCAAATCACTATAGGTGTGTCTATAATAGTTGAAGAGTTCCCTCGATTTCTCCAGGATCCCATCATCACATCCTGACCTGGTTACAATGGGACCAACTGTGAAGTTTACTCTTTCAAACAATAAAAGAATCCAGCCGTCTTCGAATAATCGGTGAACATACATTAAAAAAAAACAAGCAAAACGAAGATCCCGACGAATTGACAACCTCCTCCTTCGAAATCTCGAAGTCGGTTGATAAAGAAATATGGCGAACTGCAGGCCTGTGAACACACCTCTGGAGAGTGATTTGAAGTTTGAAAAGGGAAAATACCTTAGACTGATGCATAATGTAATTCGTGGTGTGCACTAGACCTGATATTGCACATGCAGCCAGCCTATTGAACTAGTTCAACAATTGTTACACTGATACGCACTGGAAAGCGGATATGGACTATTTCTTGCAATATGAGAAATCAACATTATCTATCTCAGGATATATGTAGATCAGATTGGGCGTCTAAGCCGCTGGACCGAAAATCGTATACAGGCTACGTATTCAAGATAAGCAAGTCGACCGTGTCATGGAAGAGTCGTAAACAAAGAACCATAGCACTATCTTCGACCGGAAGTGAGTACATGGAATTGTGCGAGGGAGGAATAATTTTTTTGTCGGGGGTTGATAAACAAATTTGCTCTAGATGACTCATCTAGTAAAATACATAATAGATCAATGGTATACTGAAGCATGCCGAAAGAACGCCAGCTACATCTCGGGGCGTCCCTTGGGACTATCCGCGCGATTAGTTTGTTTACCGGCCAAGTTGCGCGAGTCAGGGTAGATTAGATCGTGGTTCGTCTACTTATAGATAGGTGGCGCCGATATCACAATATGATCACTATATCATGTGTCCTTGTTTATTTTGAAAGAAGCTGACGACTAAGAAAAGAGGATATTCGCATCAATTTTAAATTCAAATTTTGTAGGAGTTTGGAATAGTTTTTGTTTTAGTCGAGAAGACAGATATATTGTGAACCTCGAGCTGTGCAGTTGTCATAATCCATTTTCGAGATCCCTTTTTTCCTTTTTTAATCTGAGTTTGATTTTTTTTTGGGCGTGATTGGAATTAGTATTTTGTGATATCCAACGCCAAGTGTGTGCGTGTACCGCGTCGGAGGGGCGTCAAGCGTTTGCGGCCGGACCCGCGATACTGTCCAACGCAGATATTGGATATCGCCTGTCGCGGTTGGGATACAGCCGCCAGCCGCTTCTAAAGGACTTGAGCCCGCATTGCGAGTGGCTCACCAGGTGAAACCGGCGTATCACCCTGGATTACAGCTGTCAGTCGCCTCTAAAAGACTCGAGCCCGCATTGCGCGTGGCTCACCGGGTGAAACCGGAGTGTCGCTCTAGGATACGGCCGCCAGTCGCCTCCGAAGGACTTGAGCCCGCATTACGTGTGGTTCATCAGGTGAAAGCGGCGTGTCGCTCCGTGAAGTGTTCTAGAGTTTAATTGGGGACTTCGAATTTTATTTGCCGTGCTTTAGTTCTATATTGTTGTTACCATTCTTACATATCTGCGATCCGCATTTTTATATTAACCCTAAATCCCCAAAATTCGAATTGCCTCATTTGACGGGTGTACAAAGACCTGGCTCTTGAATTTAGGCTACTTTCATCCAGCGAATCATCTGTCACCATCCATATCACTCGCCTCATTTATCCATTACTTTCCCCGCAGCCAAATTACCAGCCGAGTCTTTATTTGTACTTACTAGTTTTGCTAGTACTCCCTCGTTTTATTTTCCTTTCGTGCGGAAAGTAGACGTTTACGATACTAAGGTAATTATTGAATGTTAAATATCTTTATATCTATATCATTATCGTCATTTTTATGTGAAGTGCTAATTTTAAATAATCTGATTATAATTCTTAATTACATTCTATCTGGGTCTACGATACTAAGGAAATTATTGAATGTGAAATATCTTTATATCGATATCGTCATTTTTATGTGAAGTGCTAATTTTAAATAATCTGATTATTGTTCTTAATTACATTCTATCCGGCTCGAAGTACCAAATTGCTAATTTTAAATAATCTACTTAATCTGCAAAATTAAACGTGTTAATGCAAATTACGCTGTGTTTTACTGCAATACGTATAAATAGTACACATCGTGATTTACAAAACATGCTAATAGTGTACAACATATATTTATCCAAGACATATAAAGAAGGGTCAAATTGAGACAAACAAGTTCATTACGAGTGCGGTCAGAAGAGATTGGGTATTGGGTGTATACTAGACGTAAATCTTTCCATACATCTATTGACCAACTCCGGTACATGTTTCATACGTCATTTATCATACCTACTATAGTAAAAATTCGTTGATAACCTGACATGGTTTTGATGACTTAGTGAATCAGTCTTGTACATAATATGGGAAAATGGAACTGGAAAATAATTAAAACAATGAAGTATAACTTTGTTACCAATTCGTTAAAATGTAATGAACGACAAAGTTGAAATTATTGAAGTGAAAACTTCTTTAGCGGCGCTGTGCACTTTTTATGATGGGGAAAAAATGTTAAACTCGCGTCAGGGTCACGTGACCGTCAGATTCGTCAGATTGAAAATTCGTAAGACGGACACGTGACCTAATTGAATAAATCCATGAATAAATCTATATTAATAATTCAGTCGAGGGGTACGGCAGACCCGAATGAAATTATGCTCAAATTAAAAAGCGTAAAAAAATTAAAGTTTTGAATCGAAGATATATGTGGGAAAATTCCGATTGTCTTGCATTTAAAAGTGTTAATTTAATGACAAATGGTCGGCCATTACATATTTTAGTGGTTAAAGTTTTAGTGGTTGACAACATGACAGTGAGGGTTGCGTTCGGAAATTGTGAACTATGTTTACGTCCGGCATATTTGACAGGTTAGTTGGTCCATAGCCTAATTATACCTATGAGTTGGTCAAAAGGAGGACGAAAGTAAATAAATTAAGAAAACCCGGCT
>OX352292.1:36213155-36214488 GCA_947086415.1 Pammene aurita | reverse complement strand
AAAATAAAATAAAAATAAAATAAAAATTAAATAAAAATAAAATAAAAATAAAATAAAAATAAAATAAAAATAAAAATAAAATAAAAATAAAATAAAAATAAAATAAAAATAAAATAAAAATAAAATAAAAATAAAATAAAAATAAAATAAAAATAAAATAAAAATAAAATAAAAATAAAATAAAATAAAATAAAAATAAAATAAAAATAAAATAAAAATAAAATAAAAATAAAATAAAAATAAAATAAAAATAAAATAAAAATAAAATAAAAATAAAATAAAAATAAAATAAAAATAAAATAAAAATAAAATAAAAATAAAATAAAAATAAAATAAAAATAAAATAAAATAAAATAAAAATAAAATAAAAATAAAATAAAAATAAAATAAAAATAAAATAAAAATAAAATAAAAATAAAATAAAAATAAAATAAAAATAAAATAAAAATAAAATAAAAATAAAATAAAAATAAAATAAAAATAAAATAAAATAAAATAAAAATAAAATAAAAATAAAATAAAAATAAAATAAAAATAAAATAAAAATAAAATAAAAATAAAATAAAAATAAAATAAAAATAAAATAAAAATAAAATAAAAATAAAATAAAAATAAAATAAAAATAAAATAAAAATAAAATAAAAATAAAATAAAAATAAAATAAAAATAAAATAAAAATAAAATAAAAATAAAATAAAAATAAAATAAAAATAAAATAAAAATAAAATAAAAATAAAATAAAAATAAAATAAAAATAAAATAAAAATAAAATAAAAATAAAATAAAAATAAAATAAAAATAAAATAAAAATAAAATAAAAATAAAATAAAAATAAAATAAAAATAAAATAAAAATAAAATAAAAATAAAATAAAAATAAAATAAAAATAAAATAAAAATAAAATAAAAATAAAATAAAAATAAAATAAAAATAAAATAAAAATAAAATAAAAATAAAATAAAAATAAAATAAAAATAAAATAAAAATAAAATAAAAATAAAATAAAAATAAAATAAAAATAAAATAAAAATAAAATAAAAATAAAATAAAAATAAAATAAAAATAAAATAAAAATAAAATAAAAATAAAATAAAAATAAAATAAAAATAAAATAAAAATAAAATAAAAATAAAATAAAAATAAAATAAAAATAAAATAAAAATAAAATAAATATAAAATAAAAATAAAATAAAAATAAAATAAAAATAAAATAAAAATAAAAATAAAATAAAAATAAAAATAAAATAAAAATAAAATAAAAATAAAATAAATATAAAATAAAAATAAAATAAAAATAAAATAAAAATAAAATAAAAATAAAATAAAAATAAAA
>OX352292.1:36203155-36208155 GCA_947086415.1 Pammene aurita | reverse complement strand
CCGCAGGGAACAACTAAGACGAGAAAAATGTGTCGCTGTAAAAATTTGAAACGTTTCGAGACGAGAAAGGTGTTGCATGCAGATTATGAGAAAATAGTTCTGTGCTTACATCACTTTTCATTTTCTGTTATAGTTAACAATATTACTAGCGTATGGACAGGTAGTAGCATTATTGAGCAGAAAGAGCAATGGAGACGCTTAGCTTACATTTTAAGGATTGAATTACTAATGATAATTTATTTTTGTGTGATACATACATTTCTTATTCAAGTAGTGGCAATAAATATTTTTGTATTGAATTATTCGTCTAAAAAAAGAGTAAGAAACAGTTCTAACGAATTATAAGTTCTTAATGGTAATATTTGACCTACAAATTTATTTGGGCCAAGTAATATAAAAAATTGTGAATGCTTTAGGGTTGTCAGTTACTTATTGCTTGTACCCGACTAAGCCAAAACAAGGTGTAGTATGAATAAAAGGAGATCGTCAATTTTTGTTAGGTGATCTGGCCCAGATTATTTAGGACCGTTTAGGAATGCTTCTTACCTTTGAAGAATCGTCATAATTTCTAGATCAGGATGGTGGTAAAAATATTGCGAAATCTAATGGGAAAATTGAAAAATCATGCATTTAAAACTTGAATATGACAAGGACAATATTTGAAAGCGTGCTGGCCTATGATTTATATATTAATGTAAAAGAAAGTACCGATTTTTTAAAGATAATGTACAAAAGCGGACTTGAAAACAAAACGGGAATCATGATGAAATAATAAAAAGTCATATTTTGATAGTATTTATAGTTCCTGTATTTCGGTAAACAAAGACGGCTGTCAAACCATCGTTGATACTATTAACTGAACATTCCTAACACCTATTGCGAAGGGATAAGGTTTACCACCGTTAAGTGCGATACCTGACTAGTATCTGACATTGCAAAATTGAAAAAAGATGCGTTTCGTTATCGAAGGAGCATGATATTATGCCATTATGAAACCCACTTTTAATATTTAAACTCCGATCAAAAATGCAAAAATACGCGTTTTCAATCTTTAGGCGTTTTAACACAGTCGATTTCTAATTTAAACTTTCGTATTCGTAGGCTTAGATACTATTTTAATATTACAATGTTCTAACTTAGCGAACAGTATCAAAACGCAGATTATCTAACGGTATACATTGACAGTGTCAAACCAAAAAACAATCCCGTTTCAGGCCAGGGTGAAGTCAATCTTTATGTCAATGCCATAAGGACGTTAACGACTTATCTTGCTGTATTTTAATCGCGGAAAAATCAACATAATGTTTATTTATTTAGTTCTTCTAATTCCCGTTTCATTCTTTTGCAATATTTTGTCTACTTTAGTAATAAAATGAGTATTAATTTTACATTGCAGTACATAACAGAATTGACGATCTCCTTTAGTGGTGATTAAATAGTAGATTTAAAAAAAAGGTAAAGGAGCAATTGATTATTACAACGCTTAAATACACACACAGGTTCGTTTCATGTATCATGCAGTAATTTTTTTAAGGATCAATTTACAAATTTTTATGCCTATAGTAAACTGTGGTGTAACAAGAACCACTATGCTATGGAATATCATATTTATAAAATAATAAATAATAATATTTACTTATATACATAAGCACTATATAATATAATCAATTATTTATAATGCATATCACAAATAATATTCATAAATATAAATACAAAAATAAATATATAATAATTTAAAACAAAAAAGAACCGACTTCACTTAGCATCCACCTTTCCAAAAGTAAATGCTCGAGCTACTGTAAAAAATACTCAAATCACTATATCTAGGTATGCCTATAATAGTTGAAGAGTTCCCTCGATTTCTCCAGGATCCCATCATCAGATCCTGACCACCAGGTCAGGGACCAACTGTGAAGTGTGTGTGGTACTATGGGACCAAATGTGAAGTACACTCTTCCAAACAAAAAAAAAAATTTCCAAATCGGTCTAGCCGTCTTTGAATAATCGGTGCACATTTTAGAGGTCCATAGGGTCCTCTAAGCATGAAAATTAGCAAATTGACTTTAAAGGCTAATATAATAGAGCTTCATTTGTAAGCTTTTACATGATATTTTCATGAGTAAAGTTCATGAAAAAATTAAAATAAATGATTCCCATAGTATGTATGAGGGTGGAGGTTCACCTTATTACATATTGGTTTTATTTTAGTATGTAAGAAAAGATCAAGTTAATGATCTGACAAAGGAAATAAAATATATGGAAGTATATAAGCATCATTGTGTTTTATTAGCAACCATACATACCTGAACATTAATGATAAGCTATTATCATTGCTTTCAGGGACTGAGAATATTTGGAAAATATAAAACCTGAAATCTTTACTAGGATTTCTCACAGTTTTCGATAAATTATATTATGTTTAGATATAATTATATTTATATTATTACTTATTTTTGCATTATTGCATAAGCAATTGATACCATAGAGTTTTGCTAAATATTGTTCACCGTTGATTGGCAAGACTTTGAAACATTCATGATCTTGGTCGATTAACTATGTATTTTACATAGTTGTATTTTGGATAGAAATAATGGTTATTATTATTATTATTTGGGTATTTCAAATGGCATTATGACCATAAATGGCATTCATATGTAATTTATATATGCAGCTTGTGTATCTACATTCTAAATATCTATTTAATGTATGTTTTAGTTTTCACAGGAACAGAGGCTATGAATAACAACTTAACAGGATAAGTATGCAACATTTCGGGGATTATTATCTGAAATATCCGTTTGTACCATTTGCAGTGGACAAACAGTAATTTGGTTGCCGCACTAGATTTGTCATAAAGTTTTAGCAATCTTGTGATCGATTCCTTCAATGGGGGATATATTATTAGGTAAAATTAAACTCATAGGATGGCAGGGGTTCGTATATAAAGTATGTTCTAGAAATATTTACTTCATTCTTGAGATATGTAGTAAGGACAAAAATATATAATTTACTAAAGACATTTTATGACATAGTACAAACGGTTAGTAACATAGACAGGTTCTTTTACCTATTTAGAAATTAGTATTTTGATTACAAATTGCTTTATTTTTTATCATCAGTTTCTTATAATTTCATATTATTCTAATTGTGAGTACCTAGGGAAGGGAATGACCGACAACCGAAAGTTTATTGTATATAATAAATGTATTATTGATAATTTATTCAATGACAAAAAGTAGTATCTAATAATATTTTAGATTTGTCTGAAAATTTGTCAAAATGGAGAGGTTATCTTTTTAATTATTGTAAGAAATCGATACTTAAATTAAAGGGACAGTAATTAAAGTATATTGCAGCAAGTATATTAACGAAGTTGAACGAATTAAGCGCTAAAATAAACAAATTTTATGATCGAAAATTGTCGTAAAAATATTGTTAGAATTTTAAAATTACTGGTGTTTGATGGAATTCTAGGCTAGTCTTAGCTTATAAATGCGTGGAAAACAGAAATTTGATCAAAACAAATAAAGGAAAGTGATGAAAATTTGGATTAAAAGCGAATTTTCTTATAAAAGATATATTGGTATTTTACAGAGTAAATACGCAGTAAATCCGATAGGATCTGGTCAGAATATATGCAGAAAAATGATCTTCATCATAAATTACATAAATACACCTTAGAAAATAGTTGCTTTTGTTTAAATTAAAGAAAATCGTTTTCTTAGAGCTTAGATTTTCCAAAAGAAAAAGTAGGACGCTAATAGAAACTTGATCTTTATAGAAGTATGTAGCTTAGGGATCATAAGAATCAAATTGGTGTACAAAGATATATTGGCATTTTACGGGGAAAACAGACATTAATACTTGTAGAGGCTTATTAAATCATACGCGGGGCTAATGTTTTCATCTATTTACATATAAATTTTCATTGGAAATAGCATAATTTGGATAAATATTCAAGAAAAACATTCTCTATGGGAGATATGAGGTTTTCGAACTAGGACGTTAAGCGTAGGAATTTGTTCTTTAAAATAATATAAACTAAAGGATCAATAAGGTTCAAATTAGATCAAATCCGAGAAATTCAGTCGTCCCAAATGGTAGACGAAAGCGTACCAAACTCGACTAATAAGGCGGCAAAGCAATCTTACTGGACGAATCGATACGGAATTTTTAATACTATATAAGGGGAGGGCGTCCCGTAGGGAAGGACTTTTCCTTTGACTTCGACTCCGACCTGATCTACGAGCACTTCGCCTTCGGACTACGGGACTTCACCTGACTTCTGCCGCTGAATAGAGCTACAAGCACCGTGCTACCATCCCGAGAGTGACCTGAGCTGCCATAGGCCACAGCTGCTAGTAGAATAGGACCAGCAAAAGAAGTCTAATTTGGTGAGGCAAAATTTATTCACTTTAATGAAAAAGTTTATTTCTTTTCTGTGTATTCTCTTTAGGCCTTGGAGTTGAGTAAGTGCTTTTAATTGACTTTATATTATGAACATTTTCCTATTGTTGTGGTTCATGTATTTAATTTATGTGAAATTTGGTTGAATTATTATATGCAATATATATGTGTACGGAATTTATCGGAGTATGCGGAAACATTTTACGAATTTAACGAAATAGGGATGGATGCGTTTATCCTATATATTGTATGCGTTATAATTTTATACGTTTTGCGAATTTTATTGCGGAATGCGTTATATTTTTATGTTTTGCGGTTGCGGCACATAAATCTAATTGAGTATATATTAAGTCGTTTACCCTACTTTGGGAACGATTTTTAGCGTGTTTTACGTACCTGATTTATGAATCTAAAGGAGTGCTTACTCTATATACTTACAGTTCATATGCTTTATAACAAAAGGAGATCGTCAATTTTTGTTAGGTGATCTGGCCCAGATTATTTAGGACCGTTTAGGAATGCTTCTTACCTTTGAAGAATCGTCATAATTTCTAGATCAGGATGGTGGTAAAAATATTGCGAAATCTAATGGG